>WBMY01014473.1:223813-323813 GCA_013397315.1 Donacobius atricapilla
GTGTTTTAAGTCCACAGCCCTTATGTGGCCATATGAAAGGCTGCATTTGGGAACCTCACAAATGCAGTGTCGGGTGGGCTGCGTTAGTGGGAGCTGGAAGCCACAAATAGACTGTGTCTCTTGTGGAAAGTTACCAGAAGAATCAGGAGGGACTTGTCTCTCTCAAAAGACTGAATGAAAGACTATTTTATTAAGTGCTACTGACTTAGGAGTTCTGATGTTTTGTCTCTTGGCATTGTTTTCGTGGAAAAGTAGATTGTTGCTAGGGAGGAGGGGGGTTGTTTTTGAAAAGGTTTCGTGGTTGGTTTTTGTTTGTTTACCTTTAGTGTATGTTAATAAATCTAACTGTTTCTATTTTTAAATGGAACCTGTTTTGCTTTTCTTTTAATCCTATTCCATTAAAATGAAAATTCGGCGAATGTGATAAGCACTACATTTTTTGGTGTTTCTGCCCAGTTATTGAATTTTAACCCATTACAACAATATATATAAATTTATTGATGTTACTGTAAGGAAAAAGCAAATTCATCAACTAATGATTAGTTAAGCCTTCAAGTTTAAAGGTTAAATATAATTGTAACTGGAGGTCTTGGAGTCAGTTACAACTGGAATTAGCTCTTGTGCTTTGGTTCTTGCTTAGAAACTTTCTGTACCAAACTCTGCTCTATGCAAATACCTTGGAATAGTAATTTTCTAATGAATTTTTAGCAAAAGTTCTAAGTAGAGAAATTGCTGTTAGGATTATCAAGGATCTTTCTTTTTCTGTAATTTGGAGTGATACAATATGGGAATAAGTTAAGTGAAGTGAGTGAAGCATTTTCAGTGAATTTAAATGATGAATGCTTTCTGTGGCAGATGTTTTTAGAACAGATTTAGATAGAAGTCTTCACAGCTGGTTTTCATGGCGCTTTAAGAGGCCTGTTGTTTTACCTGAGCAAAGCTGTGTCTGTACACCTTCAGTTTCTGGAGATAGTTGTTACAAAGCTTTAAAAACATGATCTGTGTTGATTTCTGTTTTATATAATGATTTAACCAAAACTCATGGTTTATTAATTTTATAATAAAGATTAATCCTGATAAGAAGGAAGGAAGGTAGAAAAGCTTACAAAAGTAGTGTTTGTATGTATAAATGGGTTTTGGAAGCAGTGTTTCTGGTACAGACCTACATTTTAGTTGTTAAAAAAATAAATATTTTTAAAAAATGTTAATCTTTTGGACATATCTTGAAATTTAGATACCTTTCAAACAATATACTTTTATGTGAGTTCAGTTCTGTAAGTATTAGTGTTTGTTAGTTACTGTGGTTATATTCCTGTAAGTTTCATGAAAATAGGCAGATCAGTAAAGACTGCACCCTGACATGGAATTTACAGTATTTGGATAGAGACAGGTAATTACACGGAGAGTTTTTATTGGAATTAATTAAAAATTGTAAGAAAATGTCACAAGAAAAGGTCATTAGTGCTGACGATGGCAAAATTTCATGTTCCTGCTTGTTTTTTAAAATTGAGAGGTACATCTCAGCTTTCAAGCCTAGAAACTTTAAAACCTGTTCTTAAAATTACTTGAGTCATGTTTGTGATGGATTTTTTGAGAAGGGAAAGAGAAGGGAAATTGCACTATGGATTCTTTTTTTCTTTTTTTTTTTCTCTGTGCTCATATTTTGATGCTAATATTGGTGTGTAAAAAGAAAAGTCCTCATTAAGAGGCTTTAGGGGAGTATGACTTCTGCTTTGCCAATTTCCTCAACTGAATTCGGACACAATAAAGACTCCATTTGGTCTTGCATTTATACCTACTGGTATTTTAATCACTTTAGTGTTCTCTATTATAGAACATCATAGCAGATAATTTTCATTTTTCTTGGAAAAAATAATGAAAAAATGACCATCAGATTCTAGCAGAAGCTTGAAATTTCAGTTGGATCTTAGAAGGCAGAGGATACTCTCACAGGAAAGCTGCAGATGCCTGCTTTGATGAGGTAGGGAAAAAGATGTGTAAGGAAGGTGAATCCCATGATATTTTGTCTACTGGTCCAGTTAGGATGGATAGAGATGTCCTCTTGAGCATTTCTGAGTGAGTGTGTAAATACCTGTCATTGTAGTGGGGCGATTTCATTTGGGCTGAGGTCACTATTGAGGCTTTGTAATTGATAAAAATCAGGGATGTGCAGTCAGTGTAAGCTATTCTTTTTGATGGTTTCTCATTATAATAGCACTTCACAAAGTTTTGTTGGGGCCCGCAGAATAGTTGAGTTTTTGAAATGCCTATTTTCAGTTGATAATGTTACCTAGGATCATGCGAAACATCATGCAGGAAACTTGGAGGCTACTGTATTGTCACACCTGCAGTATTTACCCTGTGTAGTAGAATTAGTTACAGTGTTTGTGTGGGGTGTAAAATACTGGGTTTGGGTACAGCTGTGTGTTGATGCCTTCACACTTGAAATGGAGAGTAGCATGTGAGAAAATGATTTTCATGTGTGTTGGTGTATTCATGTTAAATGAACAACTGAGACTTATTTTGAGAAGATAAACTGGGTTCTTTTAAGTGTAATGTAAGATTAAAGCAATCTGAGACCTGCTCAGTGAAACAGAATTAAAAATTTCATCCTATTTTTATGGAAATCAGTATCGCATACCTGAATCTGGGTCAGGTCGAAATCTCAGCTTCAACATCTAGAATTTCTTTTTGTCCTTTAAATGAAATTGTAAATTTTTCAAAGCTGAGACAGAAAAATGAACACAGTAAAAGATTAGGCATTATTCTGGAGCCGAGCTCAGGGGGCCCCTAATTTCTTAGGGTTTCTTAGTGAAAGTCTTGTGTTTGTGTTCAAAATCACTTTACATGTTGCAAACAAACAAAACCCCCCATACTTAGTAGGGATTTTTGTCTGTCTTGCATTGTTAAGGTTAATCTCATTTTTGTGAGAGGAAGTTTTTCCAGCTCTTACTTCGCAACTTCAGAATTTTATATTCTATAGATTTTTGTGGCTACATCACAAACTGTTGCTTTTTAGTCTAAAAAGTTTCATCTTCTTTGCAGAAGCAAATATGGAAGGTTTGACAAAGTTCTGTGTACTTGAAAAATGATTTTGTAAAAATCTTTTATTCAGCTTTTAACTTCCGTTTAGACAATAGACTTATTGATCAGATCTGAATGGTGTGAGCTTTATTTGCAAATCTCCAGCTCTTTAAAGAGTTTTTACATTTGCAAGAAAAAAATCATAATTAAATTAAATGTTGCCTTTGATTTTGAACAAACTGAAGAATTAATTCAACCAATATAACTTTTAACTTCAGAAACTGCTTATTTCTTGCTTTCATAGCATAGTTAAAAGAAAACTGTGATATAGCAGCTGTTTTGTGGTTGTAATCATTTCCCTTTTAACTTACAAATTCTCTTCAAGCTTGTGAAATTATAATGCACATAGATCAATACTCTGGAGTTCTTTGGGCTGGATTGATTTCTTTCTCATGAGATTTACATTCCACTTGTTATCAAAAAACACTTTGTCCCTATGAAAATGGTGCCACTGAATGGCATTTCCATATGAAGTGAAGGGGATATCAAATGCTCGGATTAATTTGGGCTCTAAGATGGCCTGTACGCTTTCAATTAATCTGCAACGCATTTGTTATGCAGAAGCATGGGAAAATGCTGATCTTTTGAGAATGACATGACCACTGTGTTGCTTTTGGCCTGATTACTGAAGCTACCTGTTGAGTACAATAATTACAGTATGTTTTCTTTGCAGAACTAGTTTCTGCTACTTAAAACCTAATAAGGAAAAGCTGACCCTTGCAGACAATATAGAGCTTTTATGTTATCTTTCCATTCTGATGAAAATGCTGTTTTGTGAAAGATACTGGCAGTTAAGCTTGTAGGATAAAAGTAATGAAAAGAGAAAGTAAAAAAGCCTTTATTATTAGAGCTGCAGAGTCAGTTGAGACTTTTACTTTAGCTTTTGACTTGTAGAGATATGCTCTATTTATGAAAAAGTTAAGGGTTCTTACTTGACAATTACTCCAGGTTTTGGTTTGTTGCTGGGAAGTTTTTTTGGTTGGGGGGTTTTTGTTGTTGTTTTTAATTTAAATATGGTATTGGTTACTAATATGAAGACAGTGGTTATTGTTCCTCCACATTAAAATAATACTAGGAAGCAGGTTAGTAAAATGCTATTTAATAAACATGCCTTGAAGTTCTTTTATAAATTTGGTTATTTTTCACATATACAGTCTGTTACATTGATACAGACAACACAGCTTGCAACTAGCTTAAGGAAAAGGCTTTCTGTGCATGTGCTGAATTTTCTAGGCAAGGGCATTTAAAATACAAACTTAAATCAGTAAACAAGGATGCACTTTCTATTTTTTTATTGCTGAATCCCTAGCATAATATGTTGTTTTACGTAAGAGTTCGGAAAAATCTGAAGTGTGTCTCAATCATGCTACATTTTATGTTATGTTTCTAGGCTATTTGAAGCTCGGAGAATTGTATTCTCATTTATCATACAAATTTACTGCATACAGAAAGCCCATTAAAGGGTCTATACCCTTGCTAAAAAATATGTTCTGTATTAGGAAATGTTAATTCAAGAACAGATTAGAAATGTGCTGGATATTGAAAATCTGAGTTACAAAAATTTTGGGTAGACTTCATTGGTGTTAAATTTTTTAATTAATATAAATTGATTGGGATTTCTGAGGTCAGCATGTCCACCTTTTATTCTTTCTGTGATAAAGCAATAATTGCTGCTGAGACTGTAAATAGCAGAATCTAACTGATTTCTGTTTTTATGATAGTAAAGTTCATCTGAATCATGACATAATTGATCTGGGCATAACCTGTAATATTTTCATTATCTGTGACTTCTCACATCTGAGAATTTGACTGTTCCTAACTCAGTGTCAGTCAAATGCCGTTTGTCAAAGGTATCACAGTTGTTTCCCAGTCAGACATGAATCTTGTGTTTGTGATTTTTGGTATTTGCTAAACTAATGGTTACAATGGTGTCTGTTGATCCGTAGCAAAAAAAGTAGTTTCAAGGAGGGGAGACTGTTGCAAGGAAGGCAGTGTAATTGTGTTGCTTTAGATGAATGTTTAATTTTAGCAGTAGAGAAGTCCTTAGTGTCTGAGGAAGTAATTCTCCAAAAGAGACTGTGTCTAATCAAATATTCAGTCTGTTTATAATTCAAATTCAAAAACTGATTGAACAATGCAGGATTTCAAAGATGGTTAAGGAATTTCTGTCTATGGGACTATATGCAGAGCTATCATGCTAGCTCACTTTCTCCAGGAAGAAATTATTTTCCTGGAAACTTTTTTCCTACAGATCTGTCTTTATCCTTCCCGCTCTATAAATTAGCTGTCTGTTCTGTCTCCACCCCCCTGCCCTGGAAATCAACAAGTTTAAAGCTTTAATGCCATGAGCATTAAATCAAATAAAAATCCAAGTTGGCACTGAGTGGAATCATTCTGCCTTCTGCTGCAAATATATAACCTGCATAGTTTCAACTATTTTTACAGTTTTTTAGATTTTTAAAGGTTGGGGATGGATATAACTGAAAATAGTCCCCTTTTGTCCGGTGTTAGTTTACAGTTGGATCGATTTGCAGGCCTGGTTTTCCCATGCAGTTGCATGAGTATTTGTGCCAGCACAAGGGAAGGAGCAAGAATCCACACCTTTGTTATGGGGGGAGGGAGGTACTGGGCATTGCGGCAGCAGCAAGATCTGTTCACAGCCATTAAACTGATTGTGGAACCATGAATGGAAAGACTGCTGTCCATTTTGCGTTAAAGACAAGTTTAAATAATAGTATTTCTGATTTGTAGGTTACTAAATAACCGGGCTGAATTTTGAAAGTTGAATTAGCACGGTTACAATTTTTGTGATGGAATAATTCTTTGTCACTATTGTAAAGTGACTGGGAAAAGCTGAAGAAAGTACATTTCATTTTTTTAGCAAAAATAAAATGCATGTTTATGTCTATCCCGTAGTGAGAGTTTCCGGGAGAAAATCTTAAGAATTCAGCATTTAAAATTGAAGTATTTTAAAGGTCAGCTTGTGAGTATCGATGTAATGGTATTTCCATAAAAAAGAGTTATTATTTATTTGAATAATTTTGCTATTGGCATAACCTTCAGTTTACTTTAAAAAGAACCAACAACTTTGAATTCCATTCTTTGGCAAAATTAATTTGTAATAGGCATGGGATAACGTAGACTACACACAAGAACACTTTAATAGGGATTGTGGCAATGTAAGCTAACTATCAGACTTCCTTCCTGCAGTATTAGTGTGTTTCATGATTCTGTAATTGTGAATAAACAGACTAGGAAAGGACCTTAAGACCTTTCCAGGTGATTACTTGCCTGTACAGAATGAATTATATCTATCACTGATGTCTGATCTAACCAAATTTTAGGGATCTGCAGCAATTCCAGCCTGCTTGTCTCTTCCACCCCTGTCATTAAAAGTTTACTCGATATATGTCCATGTAGTGCCCACCTTGCTTATTGATTTGCCACAGTTGAAGGTCTGCCATTAGTTAATGGTGGGCCTAGATAATAATTGTCCCTTTCTTCTTTGCACCTGGTTCTTACATCCTTGAAACTATTAGGTCCACTCTCAGCCTTCTGTGAACTGCTCTGTTTCTTTTGCTGTATCTAGTAGTCAGCCTGCCCTGCTTTCTAGACCTATTATTGTTTTCTTGCTCTTGTGTGTGGTCTCTGTTTTCCCAATAGGCCTGTTTGTTGAAATTTGGTATTCAGAATGGTCCTGTAAGCCAACTGAGATCATGCTAGCATTGACTGAAAGAAAGGAATACATTCATGACTTGCTACAATATGCTTGTCCACACTGAACAGATGTCTTTTTTTGCATGTGTATAGCATTCTCACACAGTAACTGAGCTACCACCTGGTTTTTGAGCATTTCCTGGTTCTAGATTTGTGTAGTTGGTTATTTCTCTGTAAGCTGTATTGCTTTTGTACCTGTTCAATTGCATTCTGTGTTTTTCAGGTAGATTTTTTAGTTTTTCTAATCTATCAAGGCAGCCTAGAACTCTGATCTGCTCTTTGCATGTACCTCTCTCTCTTCTAGTTTTTTTTTGTGGTCAGAAAAATGAAATATTCAAGAGTCAATTACCCAGTAAATTCAAAATAAAGCTTTACAGACCTTCACTGAAATTACTTTGCTTTTATGTAAGCTACTCTGCAATTATTTTTTTTTCTAACTGCATCAGTTCCAAGAATATATTCCTTTACTTTTCCTAGGATAAATGTCTTGAGAGTTAAATTTTATTAGAGACATAGAATCATAGAATAATTTGAGTTGAAGGGGACCTTTAAAGATCATCTAATCCAGGCTCCCTGGCACGGGCATGGACATTGTTCACCAGATCAGGGTGCTCAAAGCCCCAGGAGTCAATAGAGGACATGCAGTTTCAAGCAGTAGTGCAATTGGGTCCTCTCAGAGTGAAATTAGTTCCATTCTAGAGATTGTTCTTGACATGTCACTGTTGCTTGTGACTTCTGTTTTCTTACAGGTGTGTACAAATACATATGAACAGGTTGACTACACAGAATGAATCCAGTAAACAGTGCTGAGGTGATTGGATTGTAAATTTCTCTTGTTCTCAGCTGAATTCTTCCTGTTGGTTTGAATAAAATTTGTAAGAATTTGCTAATGGTTATTTTCTCTTTGCTGTATCAAAAATATTGCCAGTATATTCAAAAACCTCACTAGAATTTTTTTCTCTTGTAAACTTCATCAGCTGAGGTAGCTGAAATCTGCTGTTGTCAGCTCAGTCAACTGCTGTAGGTGAAGAGCACTGAAGGTCTGTCTGCTCAGTGTTCCTGATTCACTTGTCTAAAACAGACTCCCAACATGATTGAGGCACCTCCTCACTGTATTAACAAATAAATACAGATAAATTCCCCTTTAATGTATGGGATTGTAAACCAAGAATATGCAGTGTACAGCAAACCCACTTTTCTTTGCAAATGGTCTCTGGATGGTCTTTCTGCCTCTGTAGATAGTACTAGCAAGTACTTAAGCTAATTACATTATGCGAGTTGAGTCACATCCATGTTTGTTCCTTGTTTTATGGCTGTTTGTAAATAGTCTGTTGAGCCTCAGAGGCATAATTTCATTTGCCAGCTTTTGTTCCTCCTTGTTGTGACCCCCACCCACCATTCCTGTATCCTTGTCCAAAATGCAGTTGTTTAAAGGTTGCTGTGAGCTCTTCTCTATCTCACTGCTCATGGCTTAAACTTCTTCAGTAGATTTGTACACTGATTAGGCAAGGATGCTGTTCCTTTGTTCTGTGAACTGAAGTTCCCCCATTGCAGGTCATTGTGCAATCTACATTTACCTAGTGGGCTTGTTTTGAGTGGGGTTGTTGTTGTTGTTGTTTGTTAGGTTTGTTTTTTTTTTATTTTTTAATATTTGACAGGATAGCATTAGCAGTGGTATGGAGGAAACTGAAGATCTGCAAATTATGTGGTAATTGTATCCAAAGCTGCTGAAATCTTTTGAACTGTATCAAACAGAAACCTTATTTCCTCTTCAATCATTAGCATAATCTGAGGGTTAGTAATCCAAGATAAGGAGTTTAGCCAAAGGAGTATAAAGTATGATGCAGAATCTTATTAACTAGAATTTTTTGAACCTATGTCAGGGTAGGATGTAGTGAAACTTCTCATTAGTGTATTAGGATTTTCTGCAAAGCATGTACAAGTGTTTATATATGCATATATAAATTGTGGGTGAGTTCAGTACTCTGATTTACCCTAAATATTAGATGCTAACATCATGTTTGCTTATTTAGAGGTGGCAAACATTTTTTAGCCTTTTTTACATAGGTATTTTCCTTCAGGGGTTCTAGGTTTGGAAATTGTGGTCTTGTATTGTACATTTTTAGTTTTAAAATAAACAATTGTCTTTCTTTTCAGTTGTTCTGATTGGCTTATAAACATTTGTCGAAGAAAGAAAGACCTGAAGGCTCGCACAGTGTGGCTTGGGTGTCCTGAAAAGTGTGAAGAAAAATACCCCAAAAATGCCATAAAAAATCAGAAGTACAACATCTTTACCTTTATACCTGGGGTAAGGCCACTAAACATTTCAGGTCTTAGGCTGACTGTACGTTCTGTAGTGTTTTTTGACTATTCCAAAAAAAGATAATTTTATTTGCCCAGGTTCTTCTTTTTCTTTCTATATTTGTCTCAATGACTTCAATGAAAAATTAACAGTTGAGACCCAGGTTGCATTTTTATTAAATTGTTTGGTTTTCAAAGGGCTATGTTCTTAATTGCAGTTTGAGTGGTTGGAATTCAGTGAAGCTTTTGAAATTTGAGATGGGTTTCTTTGCACTTTTCTATTCATCATTAGAAATTTGTAATCCCTTGTAAAAAAAGAAACACTTCTGCATGCAAAGGATTGACTTCAATTGAGAAGTAAATAGTTGAAAATTTAGTCCCATGGATTTTTTCTCATACTCCTTGCCATTGAAAGTATAATAAATAATGAATTCTGAAATGGGCAACTCCTTAAAGGACAAAAACAACTAACATCTTCAATTCGTATCACAAGTAGGCCTAGTTTAGTGCTTTTCTGAGTTGAATTTGTTATTGAATACCTTTTTGTAGATATTTTTGACTTTGAGTGTAGTTCTTCAGCAAATACTTCTGTTGTGGAGTGGAAAGCTTTTTGTCACTTTTTTCCTAAGAAGCTGTATTGGGCCTTAATTTCATTTTTTTTGATTGTACTATACACCGTGTATATGAAGACAAAAAAGACATTACAGTTTTGTCTAGTTCATAGTTTCTAAAACATTGTTATAATGAAATTTAGCAACAGAGAAATAATTCTTGAAATGTAAGTAGTTAAACCTAAAAATGTATCCCACTGTGATGTTATAAATGTTAGTATTACATTTCTACTCATATTTTTACAAATACCATCCAAGAACCCTGTGTCTCATAGCAAAAACGGAATGTTTTGTACTCTTGAATACAGACATGCTTTGTCTTAAATTTTTTATTTAAGTGATCATGCTGACTTCTAAGAGTATTGATTGTATTCTTCTGGCCTCTTTAGTGCAATGACTGGCAGGTGTTTTGTAATGCATTTCCTTATTAAAACAACAACAAAAAATTAATGGCCTTGTAATTAAGACTGATCTCCTGTCAGGAAAATAAAATGTCTCTTATCACATGTGGATAAAATATTCTTATCATTATTGGACAAAGCAAATGTTTTCTTCCAAACTTTAAATTATTAAATACACTGAAATTGGTTAAGCCACATATGCTTTCCTAAAGGTCACAAAATTCATTAAGCATATAGTAAGCCATTGATTATTGCAACTGGAAATCTGCAGTGTAGATTACAAATCATGAACCAGATTCATGTTCCTTAAAAGGATCAGCTGTAGTTTGCAATTCCCTATTGTGAGAGAGAATCTTTCTTCTTTTTTGATCTTTTAAAAATCTTGGTTCTACCCAATAGCTCAAGTCAGATTTTTAATTTGGTGGTAGTGTTTGAAAACAGAACAGTAACTTCAAAATCAAGTGAGATTCTAAATGTAAAACCCAATAGTTGATGAAAATGAAATGTTTTCAAATTTTAATTTTAGATATAAATTAAGACTTTTCATTTATTAGAATATTGTGTAGCTATCTTTTTTTATGCTGCTTTACTAGAAGTAATTTGTAGGGAATATCATGGTATTGATTCCAAACTTGTAAATATAACAGTCATAAATATTGACTCCAGTGATCTACTCTGGTTGAAATTTTCATCATGTGAAATTTTGTGTTCTTTTCTTTGGTTTTTTAAACATTGAGGCTGGCAATGGGTAATATTCAATGATTTCATATCCAAATACAGACTTAAAGTAATGCTTAGATTAACAGAATTTTGCTTGCTGGCTAAAAGTACTGTAACATTTTCAGAATATCACCTAATTTCTGAACATTACATAAAATGCTTGCTGCTTCTGCCTTTATACCAGTCTGTTCAATTTCCAGTTACAATTTCATATACATCTTGATACAGCTGCTTAGGAATTTTGCATGAATTTCCATAAAACATATCTCCTCCGATGGACAGGTTTTGAAGATACGTCTCCTGAACTTCAAGGCAGTAGTTTTATTAGTTTTATGTAGCTGGAGGCTTTTCAATTTGCTTAACTGGACTGAAGTGCTTAGCTTTGTATTGAGTGAACTGTCAGTGGTCTGCCAAGATTCAAAAGATTTGTAGGAAGGTGCTTTTTAACTTCTATCTTCTCCTACAAGATCTGCACCTTCTAAAGTACTGTCTGGACTTTTCTTTGACCTGGTGTATCAAGTTTTTGTAAACAGTTGAACATACTAGCAGAAATGAGTGTATGAACTTCATCAGGGTCAACATAAGGTGCAGGTTCAGCCTGAAATACTTTCATTTAGGAAGAAGGCTCTGACCTCTCTGACACTTCTGGTTTCACTTTTTTACCTTTACAGTTTTGTTGGTAAGTCAGGAAATAGCATTCCATGCTTTAAAA
Source organism: Donacobius atricapilla (assembly GCA_013397315.1). NCBI lineage: Eukaryota > Metazoa > Chordata > Aves > Passeriformes > Mimidae > Donacobius > Donacobius atricapilla. The sequence goes on from WBMY01014473.1 coordinate 235,360, forward strand.
AAAAAAAATCTTGTGCTTGGAGGCTGTTTAGATAGTCTCTAGCTGAACTGGCAGCCTTGAGGTACCACTACTTTGCTGTGCCTGCCAGAAAGACACTTTGAACTTTCCTGAATATTTTTTCCTAGCACATAGGTTTTTACATAGTTAAGTAATAATGTTGGCCTGGTAAGAGCAATAAATATGAGTCAAATAACTTTGATTTTTTATGCAGAAGTTGTTAATATTAACTGAATTTTAAGATTAAAAAATGGAGACGATCTCTAAATGTGGCTTTTTGATCTGTTTCAAATGTTTTATCTTTGAAATAATTGGTTATTCATTTTCTTAAGTCTCAGTATTCCAAGGGAAGTCTTTGAAGATTCAAAATTCTATAAAATGAATAATGTTCTTAGCATTGTAATTACAACCAAAGCAATCTTGAGAACATGTGCTTGCTGAAGTGGTGCTTTTAATTACCAAAGGAATCTCTGCGTCTGTCATTGCTTTGGAGTATGGGACAATGTATTCTGTGATAAGTCTATTGTGACTTCACTTGAAAGTTGGATAATTAGTTCTGGGTTTAGACCAAATCTTTGATTTAGTAATAAATATATCTTAGTACCTATATTTAAGTCTTTGCACAGTGATCTTGATACACAGTCCAGTTTTCAAAATACACAAAATTTAGGAGGCAAAACTATCAATGGATTTCTCTCAACAAAAAAAGCAATATAATATTAAAATAATGTAGTAGTGTGTGATGATATATAATATATTGTGCTAGATAAGTACTGTGATAATGCCATCTATAATAGTAGGACATATAATGCTTTCATATATCCTATCATGAAAATGTGTTCTTTATGTATATTTATGAGTACAAATTTTAAGACATTTATCTACTTTATTTTTCATTTTAGGTTTTATATGAACAGTTCAAGTTTTTCTTGAATCTCTATTTTCTCGTCGTGTCCTGCTCACAGTTTGTACCAGCACTGAAAATAGGCTACCTGTACACATACTGGGCTCCTCTGGTAAACAGAAAAATACTATTAACTAGAAATTTGGGGGGGTTTAGTGTCAATGAAAGGTTCATGTCTATGTACATTGCAGAAACCTGCAGCTGGTAAACTACAGTGGTAAAAGAACATAACAGAAGTGAAAGACTTATTTGAAAGCTGTTACTTGACAGCCTTCCCTTCCACTTGCTGACTATGCCTCTGCCCCATGGGCAAGGTCATTTTTGTTAACCAGCTGGTCAACGTGTAGTGCTCTGTTCTGCCTGCTGGTCACTTGAGAGGTTAAAAAAAACAACCAGCAAAAAAAGCTCCTGCTACTGGAGAAACTTACTGGGGAACATAGGTCATTTGTGTGTTAAATATTTTTCCATTTATTGTTATTTTGTGACTATTTTGTGTTTTCCGACTAGGTCAGAATTGTGAGCATAAATTTTTTTGCATTTTTTCTGTGTCAGTTTTGATCACAAACTTTTCTCACAAAAATTGAGACAAAATATTTTAAGCTGTGGATAAATCAGGAGGAAATTGTGCCTTGAAAATAGGTTATTAATTAAACATACTTCTCCTAATTGATCACTCTGCCAGTTGCAATGGCTTTCTTTTGATATGTCTTTTTATTATTGAGCTCTCTGCAGTATTTCCTTTGGAAAATGTTCAAACCACTTGCTTCTGACTCAGGTTTCCTATGGTTTGAAAACTGAATTCTCTTCAGAGGAGACCCTTTTGGTAGTCTGCCAGCTGTATTGCCATGATTTGGAATTATTTTCTTATTTGTAACCAGATCATTACCTTTTCTTTCATCTTCTTCCCAGTCCCTCCACCCTAGGTTTAAATGCAGCAAGACCAAATGCCTTATGTTTTAAACTTTTTTTAAAAATTGGTATTTTTCAGTAGCATTTATTCTCAGTAGTATTCGAGAAGAACTGTGACATGCTGACTGCTTGAGTAAAGGTCGTTCTTAACAAGTCAATAGAGTAAATATTCTGGATTGATTTCATTGTTTTAATTGTTGTAACATGTGTCCTTTTAACTATGGATAAATGGAGAGACTGTCCTAGGTGTTCTTCCTGCCTCTCTTCCCAGACTTTTGCTTCTGCGGCAACAAAAAGACACTTTCAAGATAGAAAGCTTGTTCAACAGTGGGATTTTAAATGGATATTTACAAAGTCTTTGTCACTGACACAGTAAGAAAAGACAGAAGTCAGCCTTGTCTGGGAGTTGCTCTATTGACCATGATGTGCTGTGTGCAGTTCTATACGTTAGTGGGATAGTAAGGAAAGAAAAACAGTAAACCCTTAGCATCTCAGTCCATTTCTGTCCTGCTTAAACAAAGGAGAAAATAATATATTTTGCAAGCACCAGTGATCTGTTCTGTATGGATAGGTTTGTCTTATTCAAAGGTATTTTGAATTATGCATCCCAGCTTTCACATACAGCTTGAAAATACCAATATCTCAGTATGGTTTTTTTTTGCTAAACTCATTATTTCTATTTTAATAGCTTTTCTACTAATAGTCAACCTCCAGGTAAAAGGCAGCAGTTGAATGTTGAGCAAAGCTAAGCATCTGTGAGAAAAATACAAAACATAAGTCTGATCCATTGTTCTGCTTTTGCTGCTTGACAGAGAAGTTTAGGTTTTTTTGAAGGGCGTGTAACTACTGATAAATCTTCAGTAATAATCAGAGGAGTATCTATGACTTGTATTTTCTCTCAAAATTTTAACAGAAAATTGTTTGCCCTGATACTTAAAACCAAATTACTAGAAGCTGACTATTTCCAGAACTGTTTTGGGGTTTTTTTGATGGTGTTATGTGGATTTTGCAGATTGTTTTGTTAGGAATTTTTTTGCCTTGGTTTATTTCAATCATTTTTTACAACACAGATACACTTAGATCCCCAAAGTTATTAAAACAAGACTGTTTTGCTAATTTATTTTCAATTGCTCTAGGGAATGGACTTCTCATTTCCACTCCAGCATACAAAGGTTTTAAAGCATACACGTTTGATTGTAGGTGGTACACTAAAGATACTTACCTGCTTACAGTTAAAAAAAGATGAGTGGTTCCTGTGACAAACTGGCTTCACATTTTTAGCTCTCCTTTGGAAGAATATCAACTTCCTTTGAGCAAATGAGTAAAAAGAGAAGTGTCTTTCTTAAATTGTTCCTCGTAGTTATGGTCAGCTGTACTCAGCTGCTCAGCAAAGGACTGTTAGAAGAAATTCTGCAAGTAGCACCTTGCATTCTGTGTTTTGATTACTGTCTAGTAATAAGGTGTGTGCAAATGAGAAGTATGTTTGAAGGTGCTTCAGGAGTGCTCTTTTTTTATGCTGCTTAAATATCTATATTGCCAAAGCATATGAAAATGCTGCTGTCAGAAAGGGAGAAAATCGAATTTTTCATTCAATTATGCCCTGGGGAGTAAACAGAGAATGCTTTTTGCCTAGGCTGTTTTTTGTTCTATGTAGTTCCACTATAATGGTAGCCAATGTAAACTTGAACAAACAAGTAGTGCTTACCTATAAGGTCACAGCTGAATAAACCTTGTAACTTTGGTCTGGAACTGCAAAGCAGCCCTCAGATCTGTAGGAGGATTTTAGTCAACACTCTTTTAGAAAAGCTCTACAACTTCACTCCTTTCATATTGCTAGGACATTAGGGAAGTTTGGCAAACTGTGGACTCCTGCAAGAGAAGCCTAATCACGTAAATTTTCTTCTATAAAGTAATGATGGTTCTCTGAAGCTAGACAGATAATGTAGAATCTTATTTGTTGATATTTGAATTTCGTATCCATCTTACTCATAATAATGAAAGGTCCTTTTACTGGTGAAAATTTTCTTTTTTTTCACTGATGGAGAAAACATCAAGTGCTGAGTCTAAGCCAGGAGATCTAATCTGAGGAGGTTTAGAGAGGTAGAGAGGACGTTTAGGTGCTTATCCCTGAATTGTTCTGTGTTTTTTAGCTTACCAACCTTCTAGCCAGGGACCATCACAGCTGAGTGAAGCATTCTGTGCGCTCCCAGTAGAAGTTGCAGTGGCATTGTCCTGTGGAAGGAGCAGCCAAAGCATTTAGAAGTTTAGTTTTTCAGAACAAATCCCCTTTTTCTTTGTCCGTATTTGTGATATGTTGCTAAATAACTACATTTAAGATGCAAAATTATTAAACTAGCCATCCATTTATTTCTTTCTGTGTATTAGGAAAAAGGCAATTTTTCAGCATTAGAATTGGAAGCTTTTAAAATTTTTTTTAGGAAAGCCCTAAAGTTTGTGGACAATAAGGAAATACACTTACTGAAACGATAAAGGCTGTCTTTGGGTAATGCAAAACATGTTCCTTTTTTGCATTTTGAAATACTGTCTAAATTATGTATATTTGGACAGGTAGTTACTCTAATTATATTCGTACAGTGTGCAAGTATGATTTTGTTTTTCCTGGACTAAACCAAGATACTATTTTAATTTATTGAAGGAAAGACTCAAATCCAAATTAAAAAAAAGGAAAGTACATGTTCTAAGCACGTTCTTGCTCTGTGTAGTGTTCCTACTTGTCTATATCTATTCTAGTACTGAGAATTCTGAACTGCATAATTGTATCTTTAACAGGGATTTGTTTTGACGGTGACAGTGGTACGGGAAGCTGTTGATGAATTTCGACGTTACAAGAGAGACAAAGAAATGAACTCACAGTTGTATAGCAAGCTGACAGTACGAGGTTAGCAACACCATTTGTATAAATGCTTAAAATGTTTCATCTTTTTCTTATATATACATTTGCAGGCTTTCAGTTCAAAGAAATAACTAGTAGTTTCAAGCTGAAATACTCAGAATGAAAGTTATATTGAACTAAATAAAGCATGTGATATCCTTTAGACAAATATGATTGTTAAATTCGGCCTGTTTAGGAATTTTATTAAATACTTGGTTGTTTGTCAAAGAAAGATGTATGTATATAATTGTATGTATTTTTTTAAGAATTCTGCTGTTTAGTACCTTACTTCAAAGTGCAGTTTGCCTCTGAAATTGATGCTGAACAGTAACTCAACAGCATTGTCAACTGTGTATCAAACATATGTAGGAAGTAAGGGAGCAGTAAATAATTAAACTAATTAAAATTCCCTTGAGCTTTTCAATTTTGGTAGATGTATTTGTGCCTAAGAAAAGGAAGGTATATGATAAGTCAGCTTCAATATCAAAAATATTAATTTGAATTTTTGCACGTAATTTGAAAGCTGATCATGCAATATCAGGAACAACCAGTTTTCTTTAATGAAAGGAGAAATCATTTATGACTTTTTTTGGACTCAGTACCTTTAACAGGTTTTCATGAAGACTTTTAAGGAAGTGAAGCACTTCAGATGTGAAGTGACAATTAAATTTGGTAGAATATTGTGAATTTTAAACATGGGCATTGCTCTTCACTTTTATGTGCTTAGCATTTTTAACTGCAAGATTCAGAACAGAGTGCCACATAGAAAGGTGAAAAAAAATAATGAACAACCTATTATCAAATCTAATGAATAACCTTACAATACAACCTTGCTAATAGCATCAAAAGGGACTTTTTTCTCTGTTAAGGATTTTCCTTGGCATAAAAATTCTAAAAGGGGGAAGTTAAGGGAATGTGAGGTTGCACCTCAGGCAGTTAGAGTATATGGCAGGCATTGTGTCAAATATAAACGTTTTGCTTCTTCCCAACACGCGTTTCAGTGCACTTTTTAGTATATCTTGGTGAATATGTTCTGAAAGTCAGTGGGAAGAGTAAAATCACCAGTTCTTGGAGTCTTGACTAGAAACTAAACTCTTAGAGTAGCTCTGGATAATATTCTCCCCAGAAAAATGCATGAGAAGCTTGTAATGTAACACAAGTATGTTCTGTATGTTCCAATTTTTTGGAGTAATTGGAAGGTAAACAGTCAACAGTCACATTAGTGATGGCATAACCTAGCAGCTGAGAGGCATTCATGCTGCCTCCTTACAGTATGGACACTCACATTATTTTCTGGAGTTTCCATACTGTAGGGAACAGTCTCATGTTCTTCCTTTCCTTGTCAGTCTGGAATAGAAGTACAACTGTTGAAATTTGGTATATGGGACATTTAGAAGTACAACTGTTGAAATTTGGTATATGGGACAATTGACATAGCTATAATTTGTTTAACACAAGGGCTGCACTGCTGGCATCCAGTCCTTTTTTGCAGTCATTAATACTGTCTGTTAGGAAATGGATTCTTAGTGGCTTTTGTTTCGAAGTTGTAATTTAAACTGATAGTTGGCCTATTCATTTTTTAGATCTGTTATGGTAGTCCACTGAACACTCAACTTGAAACAGATAGCACAGTCCTACCCTATTCAGCAACAGTACTAGTAATCTGAAATCCTTAATTCAGTAAGCACATGTACAGTTTATAGTTACCGTGGTGGTGTAAATGTCAAGGCTGACGTTCTCTCTTTTAAGAGTGAAGTTTTGTGCCTTTTGTGCTTCTCTTTTTTACACTTATGTTTAGAGTTAATAGACATCTAAGCAGCATTTAAGTAGAAGTGTTGGAGTTCAATTTCCTCTTTCCCTGCTCACGAAATATTTCGTCAGGGTATATGTATTTGAAAAACCCTTCATTTTGTGGCTTCTCCTAGAAATAAGGAAATTGTCAGTGAAAATTGGATTTGGTCACCTTAGAGATTTAAAAGTACTATACAACAGTGTATAGGTGAAGTGTAGTGGTCATGTCAAGAATTGACACATAGAGAGCAGAGACTTATTAAAAAGAAGCTTTTAAAATGCCCCTTTTTAAGAAAAGGATATCAGCTTTTAACCTACAAGTGTTAGTCTATTTTGACTTTCAGATTTTGGTGTCAGTGCCGTTATGTTTTCACACTTGATTTTTTTTGTTCTGTTTTGTGTGTTTTTTGAAGACTGATCTTCTACAGAAGTAAAGATTCAAGATCTCTGCTTACAATGAACTCTGAATCTCATGTTGACAATTATGTGTGATCATTGAACTAACAATGTCTTGAGTAGTGACCAATTTTGAGTGAAAACATTACTGCAGTCACCGTTCAAAATTGTACTACATGTTGCCACAAACCTATTTATAAAATCATGAGTAGTGATAAATTGCACTTTTTCCCTAATATAGGGTTCTTCCATAACAAGGTATTCTGAAACGAAGAGATACAATTTTGATACAAAAAAATGGCACTTTTTCCCATGATAATATTAGACCAAAATTTTTTACATGTTTCAAAATTATGTAGGTTTATTTTATCTGTGTAAATTAATAAAGTCAAATACTACGCTTCCACACACTTTTTAAAAATAACGTTAAATATAATTACCTAATTTTTAATATTAACAGTATTTTTCAAGTGGAGAAATTTGGTTAGGCCTACTGTACTAAAGTACAGGCTAATGGTTTGGAGAAAGAAGGCTTTGTTACTTGTGAATGAACAAACTTGATACTGATTTAATTAAAAGCCTGAAAACTGATGCCGCTCTTAAGAGTCAATTTTCAGAGTGGAACTGCACTTTATACTGCTGTAGCATCTTTTTTTTCCCTAATGATTTTATGACTTGTGTTAATTTTACAGTCTTTTATTTGAAATATTTATTTTTTCCATCTCAAAGTTAGAGAAACTGGCATAGAGATGTTAAGCAGGTTGCCCATGCTCAAACTGGACAGTAGGAAAACTTAAAATTAACAAGGTTCAGTATTCAGTTTCGGTTGATAAAAATGAAAATTTAATGAAAATCATTTCTAGTTAGTTGTTTTCCAAATTATGTGTTTACTAAAGGAAAATAAACATATTTGTCACAATAGAAGTTACTGTGATATAAATTGTGATTACTTTCATAAAGATAGTGTGGATAAGCTGATTTGCAAACAAATTTTTTTTGTACAGTGCTGCATTTGATTAAAATTGGGAAGTCTGTGACTACCTGTAACTTTCTGTTGGAGTCTTCCTTAGTCTTAGGAAATACTAAACATGTAAAATATTTGAGAGCTGTCTTATGACTTACATGTTGCTAGTGTAAGAACTACCAACTTTTGAAGATAAGGGTATTCATGCTAGTAACTCTTGAAGACCTAGAATTTATTTCTAGTAATTAAAAAACTTTAATATGTATTTGTTGTAATCAGCTTTTTTTTTATAATAATGAGCTGTTGCGGGCAGGAAATCAAGGGAGAATGGGACATCCCTTTTAAGTGTTATTTATTTGTAGTTGGTCAGGTATTGGCCAGATTAACATCCATAGGCTAATTCTGAATCATGAGATATCCAGTGATGTGCAGTTCCCTATTTGTCATGTAGCATGGAAAAGCTCAGTCACCTGTGTTGAATTTGCAGTATGTAACTTTGCACTTTTTGAGTTAGTGAACCTGCTAAACATGAAGTTTGAATTGTTTCTATTTTTTCAACCCTTCACGGCAAGTGATGAAACATGCAAATCAGTAAATATATTGAAGTGAGCAAGTCAATGAAGTCTACCTGTCTCATGTCTGTCTTGTGATTCTTTTCCCTTGTTTACTTGATCATGGTATCAAATGTATTACATTGTTCAGTGTATGAGGAATTCTGCTGTCCTAATCTTATTGAGATGTTTGCCACAAAATCTGCTTTGCTGCATATGAAAGTCAGAAGATCCTTGATAGACAGTTTTTACTCAGCATTCAAATTTAAGTTGGTAGTAGAAATTTCTGTTTCAGAGCAGTTCACCTGCATATCCTTTTGTAGAGTAGAAAACTGCAATGGGAAAAAATTTAAACCTGGGCATACAGACTTGGGAGGTCTTCTGTTTTTCTTACCTGAAGGACCGTTATACATTTGACACAATTTTGTCTCTCGTGCACTTAGGTATGACCAGTTAAGTGCCCATAAAAGACTGCTATTCTGAAACAGAATCACCTCAAGTTCATAAACAGGCTATTATCTGTTTCATTAACCTGTGAAAAACCAACTGGATAATAAAATGGTAAAGCAATTTTAACTCTTCTCTCTTTCCATTCTTGAAGTTGGCAGTTCTGAATCTTTTTGAGTTAGGTTAATCTCTGCAGTGTTACTGAAGTTTCCAAGAAAAAAAGAGATCAAGGAGAGAATAACTTACTATAATAATCACAACTACTAGTGGCAGAAGAGGCCTGCATCTGTCATTTTATCTCATAATGTTTAACATGTTACAGAACTCCCACTTTGCAACCTGCAAAGCAAAAGAAAAATTGAATGTCAGTAGAGCTAAGTTTAATGAAATAATTCCATCCAGGATTCAAGTGTGAAAGACTTAGGTCTTGGCTGTATCTATAAAGGCTATTAAGGAGTGTAACAAAATTGAAAACATACATTTAAAACTATGTGAAATTAGGAAAATATCAATAACCAGTAATTACTATACAAGAGGAAAAGGTATCAAATTTGGTATGTTTCTTTTGGAGACCTACAATGATGTAACTTTTTTTTTTTTTGTTAGAATTTCAGCTTTCCAAGAACAGGTTGTCCCTCTGCTTTAAGAATCCACATTATATCTGAATCTAGAGGTACAACATTAGGTCTTTATTGCTTGTAACATTTCAGACCTACTGATGACTTTATTCCTGGTATTCAGACCATTGGGAACAGAAAAGTCTTTAAAAAAATACATATAAATTTTATCTGATTGGGGAATCAGTACTAACAACAGAAACAGACCTTGAAATTTTAATGTAAGAAAGAATTTAAAATAGAGGCCAGAAGAGAGGAAAGGCCAAGGGGACTGTTATTCCACATCTTTGCAGCATTGAGGATATTGGATAAGAAACAATTTTACCTAAGAGTAGACAGGACGCATAGGAGAGAAGCTAGAAAGCTTTTTTGTAGAGTTTTACAATTGGTGGTTAAAGATTAGTCTCGCTTCACTATGTAAGATGGAGTTTGAAAGAACAACCTACAGACAACACTTGCTCTGAAGGATCAGCATCCTCACCTTGGACTGACTGGAACTTTAAGTTTTCCCCCCACTGTCTACCTGCTCTGTTCTCCTCCAGCTCCCCATTATGTTACATGTATTCTGGTGATGCTGATAGCTGGGGCTGATAGATACCAGGAAGGACTTTCATATGGTCTATACTGCTGTCAGTCAAGAGTTTTGTATTTATGGATTAGAGACAAGCACTGTTACTAATTCCACAAACAGTACTTCAGACAGTATTAAAGGTACCATGGGTAAGGTGTAATAGCAACTTACAAAGAATTTGAAAATGCTGTTTTTAGAAGTGTCTGTTCTTTCAAGAGTGGCAGTCAGGTGATGGAGACACTTTTTAATAAAAAGAAACATAGTTTATACCCAAATTTTGTTTACTTCATTTCCTAATTTTTTGTGTGAAGTACTTGTTAGCACATATGAGATATTCATTAGTTTTTCAAATCATTGCAGTTCATTTAAACTGGCTTTATCTTGGGAGTATAATGACTTACTACAGACACATTTCAGTGTTCCTGTTCTGCGTAATTTTATATATTGCTTTAGGCAAAATCCTTGCGCCTTGGTGGACTATAAAGTCTGGATGCGCAGCCACTTCTGACAGCTTTGGACTTTTTATTGGTAATTACACAGATGGTGAAGTGTGTTTTGCTACGGAGACGTTTTTAGAGAAAAAATAGTTTGCAAAAATAATTTATGCAGTGAATAACATTCAGTGTCTTTTTTTTTTTCTAAATGCATCTTCACTAAGATGTAGTATTTCATTATTTTAATGTTCTCTGAAATGGTATCTAATGAGTCTCATTTTTGCTAGCCTAAAAGAAAGTGTTATGTGTTGACTTTCCAGAATTTTAAGTCACTTTTTTAATTACTGCCACATTTTACCATTTAGCATTTAATGTAATATATCCTGCCATTCAAATTTATTGTAGAATTGCCTTGTATGTATGTAAGGCCTTTTCCTTATGTGTGAGGATGTGCAGGATGATCCAACAAGACGTTAGTGTCTAATAAAGAGAGCATTCTGTGTTGTTGTACTAAGCCACCTGGAACACAGTCTGATAAGGAAACTTCTCAATTCATTAAGTGAAATCCCTGGAGTTCCTAGATTAAGTACAAAGGTACAGTATAGGCTCCTCCTGGTGTACTTGGCACCAAAAATCTTTGCTTTATGTCAGCCCTACGTCATGTTGCACATGAACATACCTTCTTTTGGCCTCTCAGGCTTAGTGTCTTTTGGTCTACTGTAGGTGCAGTTATGGCCTGACTGTGGAAAATCTGTTGTTTAAGCTGATAAAATTGCCAGTAGATACATTTGGTTAGTACTTCTGAATAGTTTTGCTCATACATGACTGTATAGGTGACATAGATTTGAGACTTGGCATAGCTCATACTAGAATTTTTGTGGCTGTTATTCTTATAGCCAAGTGATTCACTAATAAATTGATGAGAATTGTTAATAGAAGAATGGAAAACAATATAGGAAATGCTATCCTTTTGGTAAAGCCAACAGACTTAGAAAGAAAAGTAACATTACAATATTTATTCTGGTAATACTACTCGCTTTAGTCAAAACGTTGGAATTTTTAAGGAGAATTCACAGGCCTGTGCAGGTAAGCAGGTGAAATATGATGATTTTATGTCAGACTGTTCTTTTAGTCGTTGAGCTTTAGTATTAGTTACTTTAAATAAAAAAAAAAAATAAAAGCTTTTGATACATTGACACTAATTTAATTTCCATAGGTATCTTGAAATTCTTGTACAGAATTGGTGATGTTTTTGCTACAGCGTTTTATTCCTTCTGCAGTCTTTCTCCTTCTCCCCTCACAAATGTATTAATTGAAGATAGAATTTATCTTATATTTGAGAGCAGAGGACAGAAATTGCTTCTGGCAACTGAAAAATGGAACTAGTGTAAAAGGTCACTATCAGTAGCAAAGTCTGGCTCTCAGAAGTAACTTTGCAGACAGGCCAAATCACAAAAATTGTGATTTTCCTGACATCTCACATTTTAGAAGTGCTATTATAATGGAAAATGTATTAAATATTAACTGTATAAAACAGGAATACGTTTATTAGTGACTGAATTAGATATAAAGGAACTGCTGCTTTTGAATGAAATTTTAAAGGGCAAGTATTCATAATAATTACTCACAATGTAAATCTTACTGCCTTTTAATAAATGTAAATATAAGGAATTTTGGTCTCTCTTTATTGAAATGGTAATTTTGGTCTCTCTTTGTAAGAGAAGGTCTCATGGATTTGCATCCTACTCTAGGTTTTTTTGCTATGTATAATTGAGATGTGGCTGTGCATTGACAAATCTGCTACCCATACATAGTATTTTTGATTAAAGTTCAAACTTTTTTGCTGCTCATTCTGCGCTTTTGTGTGTCTTCTAATTCATTCCACCTGTCATTTAGAACTCTACCACCTTGCCATGTTTTGACGTACTTGCCATCTTATACCTGCTGCTTGGAATCCTGGTACTACTTCTGTTGAGGGAAGATCATACTTATAGGGGGTGTGTTTCAGCTCAGCGGACTATTGAGATGTGTGTGTGTTTCTATCCTCAGGAGATTTTGGGTTTTGGTTGTTTTTAACTCAGGAAAGCAACTTTATTTTGGCGTTGTAGACCGGGGAACTAGAACTCCTGAATTCTAATGAGATCAGTAATATATTTTGGGCAATAGCTTAACCTCTCCATCTCAGTTTTTCAGTCCGTCTAATAAGATCTTAAAACCTAACAGTCTTACAAATATTAATACCCTACAGAATGTATGAAAATTAAATTGGAAAATGCGTTGTGTGTATCTTTGAGTGAGTTGTTCACAGCAGTTACTGAATGGCCAGTTTTAGAGAATGAAAAGCTTCTATTTCAGCTTTAGATATTTTACTTTTCTAGAATTAAATCTTTAGGCATTTCTTTGACTTCAGAGAGATTTATGTCTTTTCTACTATAACTGCTAACATTATCAGACAGTGCCAATTACATGAGGAACTTTAGCTCAAGCAAAGTTACCCGTTGGTAACAGGGCTGTGACTAGCAACTCGTGTGCAAGACTGCTCCATGACTATAAACCTAACAATTCTTGTCAGAAACAGAAGTGCTGTATAGTAGACGTGAAAGATTCCTTTTTCCAATTTTTCAACTCAACTACAGATACTATAGATCAGACTTGAGCATCTCCCATGCGTATTTTTTCCTGTAATACTTCTATAATAACTAACTGGTTACAAAACCGGAATTTTTTAACTGTTGGGTTGTTTATTCAAAAAGATGAAATGTATTTATCAATGTGTTCAGCAGACATCTGGTTTGTATACATTGTAACATTTTCACTTAACAGTACCATCTATAAATAACACTGGCATTCTGGATTTTATATTCTTGTTATTCTTTATTAATGTTGATTACATTTCTTCTTTTTTTTTTTTTAAGGTAAAGTGCAAGTTAAGAGTTCAGACATACAAGTTGGAGACCTCATCATAGTGGAAAAGGTTGATACTTTTAAAATATATTTTAGAGACTAAAGATTATTAACATGCTAATTATCTTCTGAAGAAAAGTGTATCAAGGTACTTATCTGTGAAGTCCTAACTAGCTAGTATTTTAGTTCAAGTCCTATTTGAGAATCTTTAAGGAAGTCTATTATAGAATTTATTATATTTTAATGGACTGTATATATTTATATTTCATTAATAGATATACGCTTAAATCAATCTTGTGAAGGGAGTGCAACTGCAGAATTAAATTCCCTGACATGGGCTGTGCTTAATGTTTTAAGATGTCTCCTTACTGATACCTTCCTTCTGATGGTTGAATCAGTGTTTCTTTGTCTGAAACTTTCAAGGATAATCTTTATTTATGCATGTGTGTATATATATATTTATATTTATATATTTGTATTATTTTAATATAATATGTATCTAACCATATATAATAATAAGAAAGTTTATATATTTTTAAATGGACAGATAGCTTTCCAGTTTGTTTGCAGATGGTGAATGAGAGCTGTGAATTCTTCTTTGCTCTATATTAACAGTATAATAAAGATTGTTGCTTATTTCAGTTGCCTTTCTGTGCTGCTAAGAAATTATTGTGATCTTAGTAGTCAGGTTAAATTTGTTGTCAGAGGTAACTATTTTTGCTTAAATTCTGGAAAAGTGACTCACTTTCTGGGTGCCAGCAACTAATTCCTATCACACTTTGTATTAGAGAGCTGATCCATTGAGATGCTGGAAGGAGGCACCTCATATTGAAGCTTGTATCTACTTCTGCTTGGTTTGGAAAACTTCTGTTTCCTTCCTTTCTATTTCTTCTGTAGTTCAAAGAAAAAAACAAGTATCACTTGGCTTGCTGCTCTCAGGTTAAAATATTTATATTTTCATGTAGTTTGCACCATTTCTTGCTTTTTTTTCCGGTTCTTTTTTGTCCGCTCTATGTACTTATAACTTTTTGGGCCTGTCTGAGCAGCAAGTACTAGGCTGCAGAAGATAGGCACTGATATGTCTGGCCTTACATCTATTTTGCTTTATACCTTGTTACCTTAGAGTGCAGGTGGAATTGGCTTGCACATGCTTGCTTCTGCCTATTCCAGAACTTCTAGGAGACTGAGATATTTGCTCTGATTTTTATTAGGGAAATTTTTGGCCCTTCTTGAACTCTAAACTTGGAATTAATTATTGTAGAGTGTTGGGAAGATTCTGATGGCTACTTAGGTAATCCGCCTTCCCAGAAATTCACTGTGATCCATCTGTCTGTTGTATTATACTACCATTTGGAAAACTGGAGTTACTTTGGGTAGTCAGGAATTATCAGTAAGACGAATATATTTTTGAATGTAGTGTTTAAATTAGTAAAAATACATTAGTATTATAGGTTTGAATGTAGTATTTTATCTTCAAGCTCCCTACTGCCCCAGCAGAGCTGCCTTTTTTCTTTTTGACCTAGCTGGGGGTGCTTTCAGACTAATGAAATTAAATGTATTCTGGTTCTGTTCAAGAATGTATTTTGTTGGAGCAAGCAGTTTTCAATTTCAGAGTATGACTCTTAAGCCAAAGAACCAGTCAGGAGTGAAATGTTCAATTGCTCACTCTAATGGCAGAGAAACAAGTTAACATTGTATTTGACTGGTAGATGCATCAACAGCATTTCTGCAGTGAAATTAATGACTCACTTGAGCTGAAGATCCATAGGTTAACTAGTGACTGCATCACAAATACTAACAACTTAAGTGAAAGGCTTTTCTAGATTTAAGCTTTGAATATCCTGTGATTATTGTCTTTTTTAACATAGTCCTAATTAATTTGAAAGTATTTCTTGAGTGACTAATATGCTTAAAATAGTTTCATTTCAAGTAATACATCTATTGTTTCAACTGAAAATTTCATATTGCAC
The DNA here is from genome assembly GCA_013397315.1 of Donacobius atricapilla. Lineage (NCBI taxonomy): Eukaryota > Metazoa > Chordata > Aves > Passeriformes > Mimidae > Donacobius > Donacobius atricapilla. Next base: position 250,708 of record WBMY01014473.1, read on the forward strand.
TATTACTACATGGGATGAAGCCTGAACAGATGAAAATATTGCCTGATTTTAAAAGCTGAAAGACATTCATATCTGTTAGCTGAAAAATGGTCCCATGCCTTGAACAGTCATGTTACTTCTGCATGTTCTCCTTGGCTTGTGTTAAGATATGTTTTTAGTTTCCAGTGGAAGCACAGATATGCATAGTGTTCCTAAATAAAACAATTGAAGGGATGAGTTGTTGAGTTCTGATACTGTTATTTAGACACTGTACCTTACTGGCTGTTTGGAATACATTTTGGAGATGTGAGGAGGGCACAAAACTCAATAACACATTTAGTTAATAATAATAACTTTACGTTTATGGGACAACATTCAACAAAAACAACACATAATAGTGATTTAAAGCATGAGAACAATAATGCTTTTTCTTAAAACCTTGAGGGCTTTTCTTGGAGCTGCAAAGGTACACAATTTTTTTCTTAATCTTGGTTGTAGAATGAAATTAATCCAATATTTGCAAGGATTGCAGTTAATGCTAACATGCAGTATTTCACAGCATGCAGATCCAAGAAGGCAACTGAGAAGGGCCTCTTCTCTTTATAACTCAGAAACGAGCGGGAGTATTTTAGTTAATGGTAAAAGTGCATGGTTCACTGCATGAATGGAGAAAGAAGGACAGTAAATGGAAAATTCCATGGGTCTGTAGCTATGCACAATTGAGGGGAATCAGAAGACTGACTGGGGAACAGGAAAAGTTTATGTAAATAGCAATTTCGTGATAATAACATGAGAAAAATATAACAGTAATCTGAAAGCTATGAGGAGAGTATTTTTTAAGTGAATATTGTAGCCTGTGTTGCAGAAATGTATAGATGTCTTTATGGGTTTTCTTGTTTGTCTGTCTGTCTGGTATTCCTGGATGGCATAGAGTTACTCATGGGAACCCTGGAGCTGGGAAAGCACTTGCCTTGTACTGACAATTGGCTGGTTGTAGTTGGGTTTCTAGGACAAAATCTGGAAGACTGCGAACACTGAGATAAATGGAAGCCTTCCTTTTCTGGAGCTCTTATTCTACCCAGATTTAAGAAAAACAATGTATTCAAGTAATTTTCATGCCTTATATATTCAAATTTCAGTATATGTTTATAAGCATTTCTGGTATCATCTCCATGGTAATTGAGATTATGTAGTTTTTTCATTGGTTTCTGAATGCTTGAAGTTGTATGTGTTGTCATTTTAACTTGTTCTACTTTGATAAATATGACGATTGACATACTGCTGCTGTTTGACTGTGACAATGTACAATAGAATTTAATTTTCTCCACAATGAGATGTTAAAGATTTTTGTAACATTCTTGCCATCTGTTTTTGTGTAGTCAATCTTTTGTAGTGACTAGGTATGTGTCTGCAGGGCTATCTTTGTTTTCCAGAGTCAGCAATAAGAGTGACAATGTTTTTGGTACCTAGTACTCCTGCAGTGTCTTTCTGCCCACTTACAAATTACAAAAAACCTGATAATAAAACAAGATGTCAGTTTTAAATACTTTAACGACAAGTCAGCCTTCCCTACATAGTAGGATACATTCAGATACATTTATGCAGAAAAGGTTTCATTATTTTACAGGTAAGAAGAATTAGCAAGAGACAACACAAAGAGGGCAAAATCGATATGTACTTTTTATATTAAAATGAGAAAATATTGACATGACTAATTTGATCACCATGTATAACTTTTGTATTAGGGGGTAGAGGGGTAGGAGTTGCTGATCACCCTGTGGTGATCTGCAACAGGATAGGAGGAAATGGAACCACAAGGGCATGCAGTGACAGTACAAGGAGTAATGGCTTTCAATTGAAAAAATGGTAGATACAGATTAGGAATGATAGATAGTAGCTAGGAATTCTTCACTGTGAGGGTGGTGAGACACTGGAACAGCTTTCCCAGAGAAGCTGGGGATTCCCTGTCCCTAGAAGTGTTAAAGGTCAGGCTGGATGGGGCTTTGAGCAACCTGGTCTAGTGAAAGGTATTCCTGCCCATGGAAGAGGATTGGAACAAGATGATATTTAAGGTCTCTTCCAACCCAAGCCATTCTATGATTCAGTGAATGAAGCTGTGTTAGGGGAATTTCTGGGAAAAGGCTCATCACTGAGAGGCTGGACAGTCACTGGAACAGGATTCCCTGAGAAGTGATCATGGCACCAAACCTGTTTGAGTTCAAGGACTGTCTGGATGTTGCTCTTAGTCAAATGGTTTAGTCGTAGATAGTCCTTAAAACAGCAGGGAGTTGGACTCCTTATGAATCCCTTCCGACTTCAGATATGCCATGATTCTGCTTGGTTTTATCAACCATAAAGTATCTGGATCTTGGATACTCTGTGCCAGGCGAATGTTTCATTTACTCAATGTGAAACGTGTCCTCTGTGGAAGTTGGTAGTGACCTGTAGATACCTCCTTTGTATTACCAGAGCTTCTATTTAATTCAGTATTAGATCATTTGACTGTTATTTTTGCAAAATTTTTGGATGTTGGTGAAGTGTTTTAGCTTGTTTACAAGTAACTAGAAGTTTGTAGGCATGAAGTCAGTAACCTGAAACTTGTGTAATGGATTTATGTCAGAGCTGGCAGAGAAGCTGCAAAAATGTATAGCTAATCTATATTAAGACTGGATATCTGTTTAATTGTTATTGTCATTTAAGGACAGAATTATTTATTTTTGAAGTTGCCTTTTACTTTTTCTCTTTTTTCCTTCGAATAGGCGCAAAATAATATAGTTTAAGGTTTATCTTTTTTCTGCATTTTTTCCAAATTTGAATGAGATAGTCCTTGTTGAATGGTGGTTCATGGTGGATAATAAATTTCACTACATCCTTAATTATTAGCTCTTATAAGGCAAGATTCAAAAAAATGCTGTACTGGTTACAGATGGCCTCTTCAAGGTGAATACTGTTGGCATACAAGCAAGTTAATTTTATTTGTAAAAGCCTAAAGAGTTAAAATGGGAAATACTGCAAATCAGGAAATATTAATGCATGCAAATGCATCATTTTAAGTTATGGAGAGGGTTTTTTGCCACCTTAGTAGCATTTTCAGGTAAGCTAAAATATGCTATTTTTTAGTGTTTCCCAACTGCCTCATTTTTCAAGCTTCACCTTTGCTTATGACAGTAACCCTTTCTGTAGCCCTTTATGGACCTGTGAAAGCTTAGATTTGTCTGTGATCAACAAATAATTGAAAACTTGATACAGACAGCTCTGTGCTGGAGAGGGAAATGGCAGAACAGGTACATCTGACTGAGCATATGATTCTATGTCTTAGATAGTGAGGAAGAAATTCTGTTCATTTTGCATATGTGGAATAGGAAAATGCGGTTCCCTAATTTGCCATTTCCCCTGTGTGTCTTTGTGTGTTGGATGAGAAGAATGCTTGGTACACATAAAATTTGCAACTTGAGTGCCAAGACAGATATTTTAAATTTACCTTTTTTTTTTCTATTGTGTCTGCTAACTAAATGTCAGAATTTTTCTCAGTGAAACTATATTTGAAGATATTTTGATTATGTATTTGTATACTTTAAGTACGTTTAAGTCTTGTTTTCAGTCAAGAAAATGTTAATATGTTCTTCAGGTATTTATGATTCGCTTATAAAGAACATCTGAAAGGATTAGCTGTTGTTTGCTTATGGTATAATTTTTCGAAAATATTGATTTCTGAATTGCAAATGCTGAATGTAAAGTACTGTGAGAAATCCTATTTTAATTGAGTTTCAATCCAAGTGTGACCTTTTGGTGATAGATCTTACTGGACTTTGGATTGGAATTCACTTTTTTTCCTACTTACAAAAAATATACCTTTTTTTTTTCTTCTCTCAGAATCAACGAATCCCGTCTGACATGGTGTTTCTTAGAACCTCAGAAAAAACAGGTATGCTTTGACAATTCACACCAGTTACATGATAATTTGGTGGTTGTGGCAAAATTTTAGATGGTACATTGTGGCCAATTTGAAATTATTAAATAGATTCATGGAGCTCTACCTTCATCAGATTAATGGGAGAGAGTCCATACATGACAAACACATTATGCTTGGACTGTAAACCAGGAGTAATCTTACTGTGAACATGAGAGTTCTACAGATGTGTTTCTCTACATGGATGTTTTTTATGAGCTGTTTTAACAAAAGGTTTAAATATTAAAAATGCTAGAAATATTTAGCAAGTATATTTATAAGTCTGTACTCGATTAGTATGATTTTTATATTATTCACAACTGATCATTGTCTTGCAAGATACATTTAAATGTCATCTGATTTTGTTTCAGTTATTAAATTCAAAAGAACTCAAATCTGAACCTACTAATATGTGCTTAAAAGAACTATTTTTAGAAACATTTATTACAATGATATTAACTCCTGATATAACTTTTTTGGATTTTTTTACTTCAAAATAATACTGCCATTTTGGTCAGTCAAAAAAAAAAGAAGGAAAAAAAAAAAAGCCAAAAACCCAGGAATTTTCCTGCATGAGAGGAAGAAAAGTGCTGCTTGTTAGCTGTATTTTTCTCCACATGGTGATAGGAGAGTACTCTTAATCTTTGAGAAACAAATATCTCCTTTATAGGGACCTTATAAATTACAGCTATTTTGTGAAGTTTAGAAATTACTACTGGATGCCCCAGTGTATAACTCAAATGAATTTTACTCCTTTATATTACTATTTCTCTTCAAATCCTGAAGAACTGTCTAGTATTTGTCAGACAGCACTAAATTTCACAAAGCTAATAGCTGTGATATTGGTAAGCCCTGTATTAGTGGCACCTAGTATTTCACTGTGGCACTGGAGTTCTATCATATATATCAGATGAAAACCTAAATTTGCAGAGACAAAAATATTTCTGATAGCCTACAGAACTCTAGTAGAGCTATATATTTGCTAAAAGAAGAAATTACTTGTATAGTTACTGTGTCTTATTAGTGCTGATTACATGCAGTGGTCATCTGTAACGGGCCTGGAGTGACAAAGTCTTCTAGTGGTCTTATATAAGCTCCATTTTTGTTAACCACCCTCTGGGTTCAGGGGCTTTGCTTTTCATTCTCTCTCAGAACCACAATCGATTAAAACAAGCAACAGGTCAGCTAGTTTTATTGGTGTTACACTTCTTTAAAAACAAAACAAGAAAACAAAACCACACACAATAATTTCCTAAACTTCAAGCATATGGCAGTAATTGGTTTTTTTACATCTGTGATTGTTCCTTTCATCAGTTGCAACTGATGTTGCAGTTTTGACTGATATATGCTTTTAGTTGAAACTTTTAAGTACTTTGTGAAATAGTTTTTGCATGACTCTATCTTCTATATGTAATTTTATCTTCTGTGTAATAAAGCAGTTTAACTATAACTTCTTATAAATCTATAAAAAGTAAAGTGAATAGTTTGAACTAATCTCAAAATCGAAACCACTCTGTAAACTTCTTTTGGGATAAAGTAACAATTTTCCAGCTTCAATATTTGCATTACATATTAATGTAGTCTGCAGCAGTGCAGTATCCTACATCATCACTCAAAAAAAGAAGCAATTTGAGTTATAAATGGGCAGTTTACAAAGTTCATCCAGAAGCTCACCCTCAATGTGCTTTTACACATTGTGTTTTTGATAAAACTAATTTCTTACTAGAGGTATTTTTCCCTTTCTCTATCAAATGCATTGTCTTTCAAGTAGAATGACCTCTTCAAAGATCTGATCTAGTAACTTGATGTCAACTGTGTCCCTGTATCTAATTTCTAACATTCCTATGTTTATTAATCAGACTTTTACAGAAGTTATCATATAAAGGCTCATATTTCTTTTGTATTATGTGACATTTGTATTCCTCTCTTTCGTGGATGGAGGCAGCTGGATGGCTGTTCATATTTTGAGTTAGGATTACTTCCCAGGTGGATGGAGCAGGTAGAAATCACTCCTCAAATGTGAATTCTTTTCTGCTGTCCAGCTCCCTGTATAACAGAGGTTTCCAAAGATTTTCATTGACTTCCAATATAAATTAAAATAATTTTTAAAAAATTAAGCATGAAAAACTTATGGAGTAATATGTTGGAGTTCTATGTACTTGAAAAGCTAGGAGGGCATTATTTATGGCTGAATCTTGATTTTACTCATTATATATGGCAGAAGTGACAAGCAATTTGGATGATTTGTCCCTTTTATCAGGCTTCCACCAAATGAAAGGAAATGTTCATGCTGAGATGGCTGCAAAAAATGGTTTAAAGGTTATTTTCATTTTCTGTATAAGCAAGCAGCATGCCAAAAGCAACTGACTACCTTCGTGTAAAGCTGTTATGCAAATATAGGAAAGATCTCTGTTACACCAACACAAAGCTCCCTTGCTTAAATTAAACTAGATCATAAAAGTTGCCCTTAACAAAACTTGTATGACAATTTTTAATTTGTTTGGCATGTTCTCTGCATTTCATTTGTCTATATGACATCTCAATCAAAAATCAAAGACTAGACAGGGCATTCCAGAGATCTTAATGTAATTGTCCCCAGAAACTGCCAACAGAAGCACGTTAATAACTTTATTGCGGTAGTATCAAAGATACTGTGTGTGTAAAACACAAAAATTTCAAAGGTAAACTCTTCCCTTCACTGAGCTACAATTCTTGCACTCTGCATTGGCTGTGCCTTGGTGCAGTGACTGGCTTCTGATCCACGTCAGGTGTTCCTATGCTAACACGTGCTCTCACATGAGCTGGATCTGGTCCTTCCTGAAAATCTGGTACATGTATTTGTAGGAGTCAGTTTTTCTGGAATATTTGTACTCTTCATACTTTCAAATGTGAAATTCTGAGAGGAATACCAACTTTATAGGATGACTACAAAGTGTCAAAAAAGATTGAATGAAGCCTATTTTTTTTTCCAGACATGCTTTTTGTTTACATACCTCTAATAACTTCAGATTCTGATTGTTCATGATGAAAATGCAGTGGCTGGTCCTGAGCTAAGCAAATGTTGATTTTAGCTATCAATTTTTGCTAGGTCCTAGAACAGATGACGGTTGGAGCTAGCAGCTTAGCTTTTCTTTCGTTCATATGTTCATGGCTCTTTCATCCTCTCTTGTTTCACAAAAACTCTGGGAACTTCCTAATTTTGAGATCATTGCTCTGTCATTCCAGGTTGAAATTGGCCACAATTCAAAAGTTACTGGGAGAAAGATGGCATGGCAGAATAGCACTGTACATGGAATTAGGGCTAGAGGAACTAATTGCCTCTATGCGCAGCTGGAACAGCAAAGGGGTAAAAAGTTTTAGATCTTGTGATATGCTCCATGGACTCTAGGACTGCAAAGAATTGTTTCTATTCTGTACTACTGCTAACTAAATAGGCCTATGACAGACTAATCACAGTGCTGGTAGGATACTGACTTTGCTTAGTAGCTTTTTACAGGGGTAAAAATTGCTTAATCTTAGTTGAACCCTTCTTATTGTTCCCAAAGTCCTCTTTGTCACAGATAATGCTTTGTGATGGTATGAAAACTAGAGCTGGATTTTCTCTTTATCCTTTTCTGGTGAAACTGAACTTCCAAAGGGTGAACAGGAAGTGGTTTTCCTGGTCTGCTTCAGCTTTCCTGACCATAGATTTTGAACCTAACACATGTCTTCTGCATGGAGTTTTTTGGAAGACACTTGATCTCATGTAGAGTAACTCCTGGAAAAGTAGTATTTTTTTCAAGAGAGACAGAGTACTGCATTAAAATACTTCTAACCAACTTGTAAAAGTTCATAAAAATGTATATGTAGAAGTCTGGTAAAATGAAGTCACAAATTTATTTTAGTACCTCAGCTGCTGTATATTTCTCAAAAGCTGAGAAATTTGACGGAAGAGTTCTTTGGTTTATTTTTTTTATTGTAGAGGTGATACTCTGGAGAGAGCAACTCCCAGTGACTGATCAGTTCCACTGCTGTTAAGCACACACTCATGCAAAGGTTTTTTATCAGAAACCAATTTCAGTAGTTTGTCCTTAAATCCAGTACATAGTAATTTACTGGTGCGGACATTGCAAAGACTGTCCACCACTACAGTTATGCAATGCAAGCAGTAGGGAAATGGAAAATAATTTAAAAATTCTTGCAATCCTTTGTGGAGGAACTTTAATTCTTTGCAAGGTAATGCAAGTTGCACAGTTGCTACATCCAGTATTTTTCAGGCCACTGTTACATTGTTCTGGTGCTCACTTGGTCAGCCCATTTCTCCAGCCTGTCAAGGTCCCCCTGGACATTTCCTATTGCATAGATCAGTGTTTTGAATTCCACTTATGAAACTATTTTAAAATGTTATATTTACTCAGACATAAAATACTAGTTGCAAACATGTTTATACTTTTCAGAATTGTAACAAAAAGAGTAATCTCCCTTGCATTAAAATTTGTAGTTAAGAGTTTTCAGGATTCTTTACTTGTAATTACTTTAACAACAATGGTATAAGTAAAATGTGGGAATAAAACAGGAAAATAATTTTTAATTTGAAGCTTTGTAGCAATTCATTTCTGTAGCAATATAACTCTCAGATGTGATTTTTATTTTAAATGAGAACCATTTAACTGGCATAAAAACTACAATGCAAGTACAGGCTTAAATAATCATTCATACAAGTTGATTTTCTCTTGGAAGGAGCTGTGAGTTAACCAGTGAAGGCGTAGTCCAGAGTCTTTCATCTCAAACAAAGTCTGCTCATTAAAGAACTTGCTTTGAAAATGACGAGTTCTTATGCATTTCTATACAAAAAGAGAGCACTGTGCCACCAAATACATTTTACTTGTTTAAAATATCTAGTTTTGTAGGTCTTAAAAAGCAAATGTTAGTAGAACATTTATGTCAAAGAATGAAACTTCAAATTCACTGCGAGGAAGACTATAATAAAGGTGATATTAGTACTATGTATTTGTTCTGGACAGTTAGGAATAAGTGTTCTACAAATAACTTAATTCTCTGGGCCCCAGCCTGTTCTGGAACTTCAAATATTTGAAAATCAAATCAGAGGAGAAAATGTCAGTTTGGAATTCTGTTGTGCAGCTGATGTCACTTTTTATTTCTTCATAAAACCAGCTACTGCAGAATAATAAGGCTGAGGAAGATGCATTTGTCACACATTCTGGAATTTTCTATTATGTTTAGAAAACAAATGCTGTAAAACCTACCTGTCTGGAAACTAAAATGCTTTGAAAATCTATTGCTATAGAGAATGATAAATGACTAGAGTTAAGTTTTGCACATACGGCCAGATAAACTTTTATCTTCAGGGCATGAGTAGCTGCCAACAATCTGTCCAAACTACTTTAATCTGTTTCTCTACTTCAGTTCCTATTCTGTTTTTAGCATTTGATTTAACTCGGGCTTGAAATGTTTTGGTATCTGCTTTAAGCCACTGAGTACTAGTGATTTGACGTGATCAGCTAGTTGTTTAAGATGTAGTCAGATAGTATGAATGTTATGTGGTGGAAGGAGGTGGTCTCAGCAGGCATTAGGCTGCTAATAATATTCTACTCCCTCTGTTAAAACTTACACAGTAAAATATTATTAGAAGACATGATAATATATACAATTCCCTTATTATTTTCTTTTATTTTCTGTGCATACTTGTCTGACTGCTGCAATCCATGTGTTTCATTAGATTTGCAGCAAAATAAGCATTAAGAAAGAAATATTTTAATTTTTTTTCTATATTTAAAAAAATTACTAGTATGAGTTGAGAAAAATGATGTGTAAGGAGACTGTGTATTACGTTAGGCATAAATTAGCCTGTTCCTGTTTGCCAGTGATAATGCATTTTCCCAGAAATTTGAGGGGATTTGGTGGCTTGGCTTGAGTAGCAGTTTGAATATCGTGAAATCCCAAACAATTCTCCCAGTCTGGGAAACAATGTAGAGAAACTGAAGGTGAGAATCAGCAAAGAAGATCCCGGAGGCAGGGCAAGTCAGGCAAAAAAATATGTGTGCATTAAGAACTGATAGACTTGTTGATACGTTGTCAAAGGCTTTGAAAATAAAAACAAAAAATTGCTCTTGCAAAAGTAGGGTTCAAGAATTCCTTGTGTAAAATTCTTATAATATATTGTCTATAGAGTATCTATAAAGTCCAGTGTTAAATCCTCATAGCTGGGTTTGTTTTTTTTTTTCCCAATTACCAAACAGTAAAGGAAAATTTGCTTTTCCCTCTTAAGCTATAACTCAAAATTTATCCTCTTGTTTTTCATATGCCTGTTGTAGCCTGATGGCTTTGTCAACTCCTTTGACTTGTACTTTTCTCTGTTTAAGCTTTATGAGATACCAAAGCTTTTATTACTACTCCCCCTAATTTAGTTAATGGAATGTCCTTCAAGTTGATTATTATTGTTGCTGCTAACATCTTGGAGGTAAAACATGTTCTCCGTGGATACTGGTGTGTTTGGCCATATGCTTTTCTCAGCCTCCTCTGTGAGCTCTACTTTCATCAAAAGAGGAAATGCTCCTTATGTCTTCCATAAGGACTCTGTTTTGAGATGTATATGTATTTTTTTGTATTACTGGTCTTTAGAAATACATAAGTGCATTGGGGAGGTTGATGGGGCCATTGAATTCTGCTGTGCTGCCAGAGCTCTCAAATCATGGAGCTGTTTCATTAGTACTTGTATTTTATCTGAAAAGTGAGAATTTTTTCAGTGTTCTAAGCATTGTTTATAGCAGACTTTTTGATTTAGGCATCACTCTGAAGATGTAAATAATGCACACCATCTTTTTTCTGTATCACTGGGTGTCTGCAAAAAGAGATTGCCAGTATGCATCAGAAGAATAATGGAGCAAAGTGGTGCATCAAATCCTATTAAATGGAAAAGATTAATGTTTTTGAGTATCCTTCTGTATATCTCAAAATAATATAAATCAGTAAGCTAAAACTTGAGAATGTGAATATGAATGTAGACTTTTTTTTTTTTAACTTGGAACATTGTTTTCTATATCTGAAAGTTCCATAACGTTTTAATAGAGATAAAAATTCCTAAAGCGTACTGAATCAATACCACAATTCAAAAAAGATGCAATGTGATCAAGTTTGGATTAAAAAACGTCTGAGTTCTTGTCAATAAGGAGCTGTGATGAGTTTAGAGGTATCATATTGACTGTATATTAATACATGGCATCCTATAAGACCATCAGCTGATTGTTTAGAATGTAAATGAAACTGTTCATGGATCCAGTGACTGATGGCTTAAATTCCAATTAATCAATTGCTTCATTGGTTTCTTAATTCAGATCAAATATCTCAAGTACACACAGTTCTTCCCTTGTCTTAAGAGAAATTAATGCTTTTAAACTAATTTAATCAGTCTTCTATAAATGTGCATCCTCTGGAATGGCGATGTAGCTTAAATGTTTAGGATGTTTCAGGTGTCCTGCGGTTTTGTTCCTCCTTAGAAGCCATCATAATTGAAAGCTTCTCATTAGACTAGTAAATGAAACTCTGTACTCCAATATGTCATCTTGGTGCTGCTATTCACCTTGTCATCAGTTTAAAATTTTCATGTACATAGTCACTTAAGTAATATAAATGATTTAAAAATCAAGTTGTTTGTAAACGATCTGGTGTTAAGCATGCAAAGTCAAAGTCTGTTTTTCTTGCTGGGTACATTCTAGTAACCCATCTCTTTCAATGTTTTTCACTTAAAGCAGGAAGGCTGGTAATATTGCCAGAAAATATAAAGCTGTTTATGATACTGCAGTTCCACGTGCCCTGTTTCCCAGTGACCCATCAATTAATTCATCAACACTTGACACAAGCTCTTCACAGTGACACTTATACCAGTTGATCTTAATTTGATTGCCGTTAAAACCTTCCTTTCCTGACAACTGTTGTCAATTATACAAAATAAAATCAAGTATTCATAAGTAGGCTGTAATAGGATATAGACAGGCAGATTTAATAATTCAGTTTTGCTGAGGCTTGAAAGGCATTAGTTGTAGCTGTTGTTCTCATTTGTAAAAAATTCATTGGATACAGCTCTGGAGAGAGAAGGCTGACATAATTTTATTTATTTAGATTTGACAGAGAAGAACCCAGACAGGTAGTGATGGTTTAGCATTATCTCTGTTTAAGAATAACTGACAGGAATTCTTATTAGTTACATATTATAGAAAATAAATTTAATTTACTTTTATGATTTTTTTTTTACTAATTTAAGTGCACAAATTCTAGGGTTGCTTTTTGACAATGTCTGTAATGGAGTGTGGAATTCAACCCTGCATTTATGCAGAAAAAACAATACCTTTTCAAGACTGGGGTGCCTGGTCTTTATTATGCTTGTACAATATGCATGTTCCTGTACATCTGCTATATACAACTAAATTATAGTTGCTTCCCTTTGATGCATCTTCCTTATAGTATAACATCAAAATGTGTCCTGTGGCCTTTTTGAGTTATAAGTTCACTTTAGTGCTTATTGGCAAGTCGACTTTTTTAGCTTACCCATAGTTGGCAAAAAATTTACAGGCAGAAATCTGTTAACTTTATTGTTGAGAGGGCATTAAATACAGTTTTCAGAACTTCTGTGTTGATTCACTTCTTATACATTATTCTTTACTGCGTACACTGATGTTTGTAATAAGTACCGTGTGTGGGTTGACTGGTTAAGGCTCTGTGGATGTGAATGCGCTTGTGAAATCTAAAAATACAAATATTTAAAAAAATAAGTTCACTTGTAAAATGCTAATTAAATAGGTGTAGACAAAGACAAGATCTGCTCTAAGTTATTGCTCAAAGCAAGAGCAGAAAAAGTGAAGGATAGAACTGTGGAACTCCTTTTATAATGTGTCATTTACTTTGTCGCTTTTTAATGCTAGTCAGAATAAGTTATTCCTAAACAGGGTTTTTTTTTCATTAATTGAGAACCCTCTTGTGTCTCATCTCATGACTTAGAATTGCTTTCTCAGACCCATCTTCCAGACCAGGAGTTCGGAAATGAAAATTAAGTTTGGATACAGGACAAGTTGGATAGTTTAGTTTGTTATGTCAAGAAAAATATCTTAATTTTTCATGTTGCTATTCATCAAGAAACATGGCCAGTCCTGGAATGCAAGTATTAGCATATTTTAGCTTTTAGTATTAGCATATTTTCCAATCCTCACTTAGTAAAAGCAAAGCCAGTGGACTTCATGATCAAGAAGGAAGTAGGGAGGAAGCTCTGTCTTTTTGTTATGCCACTCTATCTAAACTTTTTGCTTGCCATTTTTAGAGTCTGATTTGCACGTAATTTCCATGAGTCTGTGCATGCATTTTGAGGTATTTGGATTCAATTATGCAGTCTAGGATTATTCAAGCGTGCCTAACAAAGAACATTAGGTCTTATAAGACCAAACATTATACTTTTATAATTAGTAGAATATTCTGTGTCTGTCTGGTTATTTAATGGCACTATTAGGCTACTAAGAAAAGTATAAAGCAGAATAGTCTTTGCCTGAAAGCATCTCTGAAAGAAAAATGTCTGTGATATGCAGGAATGTATGTAATCTAACACAGGAGATGTTACACGTAACACGCAGTTTTGATTCTGCAGCAAACTAAATCAACTTCTCTAGGGCAGTTGAGATTTTCTTTCCACACATAATTCAAATATTAAATCTCAATGTATTCAGAGATAACATGATTTTTTTTTCGTTACAGCTTTCCATTAAAATCAGGTCATGTAATTTTACATAGAATGAATTATTTTCCTTTTGTGAAGTAATTGCTCTTAGTCTGTCAATACTGCTATTTTGGGTTTCTTGTGTTAAGTACACTTTCTATAAAAACTACTTGTTAAACAGGCTGAATAGTAAGCTAACTGTTTTAAGGAGAAATTGTCCATCTTTCTGCTTAACAGAAACAACAACATTTCCAAATCAAATAAAATAGGAACAAATAATTTAATTAATGCTCAGCAAATTCTCTTTTCTGAGTGACTTTCTTAATAAACCCTGGAAACTAGAATACATTTAAGGAGAATGTAACATCCCAAGTAATAGCTTGATTTCAGAAGCCTATTTAAAAAACTGTATTTAATATTCTGGAGTATCTATATAAATAAAATGGAAGTGCTTGGTAGTAGCACAAGTTCATGTACATTACTATAATTTCAGGAATTTAAGGATATCCATGTATAAAGAAATGAATACATAAAATATGATTACCAACCAAGTTTGGTTGTGTAAAAAAAATGGATTAGGCTATCTGGTGATGATGCATAGTATTAATTAAGAGAAAACTTATGATATAAATGTGTTTTACTTGTTTAAGAAGCTTCCCTTTCTCGTTTGGGGAAGACTCTTTCTCCCTTTTTTTTTTCCTCTCCTGCACATTTTTTTAAGGTGAAAATATAACTAGCTTTTTCAAAGGATGACCTGTATTTAGTTTGAGAATTTTTGCTCAGGGCCCTTTTCTTCAGGATTCCTAGAGGCAGGTAGGTGACTGATGCATGTGCACATGTACACCATTCCCAGAAGCATTTGATGCATACATGTCCTTCAGGTGTGTTCTGGCTGAAGCCTTAAGTCCAGCACACACTAAGTAGAATCTTTCCTGCGTACTCTGTATTAACGATACCTTTGTTTGACAAATCTAGGTCTGGATTAGTGCCCTAGATTAGTGCCATCATAGAGGAGCTTTTTTATCTCTATTTCAAAACACCATAAAAGCTACGGAAGTAAACATTATTTTTCTTCAATATTCTATTAGCACAAAAAAACAGCTTTAAAAATATATTTTTATCCATAATATCTCAGAAAACATAAGTAAGAAGTCTGCTAATAATTATCAAGGTATAATTATCAATGTATCCTTATAATGTGAAGTTACATAGTTATTTCAAGTTCTTAAAATTATTTTCATCCTTTGTATTGAGGAGCAGTTTTTCCATGGAAAAGCAACCCTATAGTAAATTCTGGACAGAACTCAAATAATTGAGCTGCTGCTAAACCACCAAAACAGAATTGTGTTCCCAGGACTTGTCTAAGCATTCAAGTTTCAAAGTTTCAACCAAAACGGTTTCAAAAATCAGTTTAGTTGCTATTTGGGCAGCACCTTGCATGCATTTGCTCTACATTTGATATCTGCCTGTCTCCAAGTGATTAGGCTAAATGAATATTACATACTTGTAAATTAGTTTAAATGTGCTCATGAAGTTTGCACCACTTTTGATAAATGATTAAGCTATTTAGGTCCAGTGTAATTTCCTTGAATCAACCTTAAATTCTAATTCAGATAATTCCAAAATTTTCACTTGAATGATGGAAATAAGTCAGATGTTCATGATGTACAACTTTGTCTACTAATTCTGAACAACTATATAGTTATGGGAAATGAGCATCTGAGTGCTTCACTGTATAAAGTAAAAGTTTTAATTTTGTGCATTCTCCTTTATATGTAGCCTTATGAAAAATTCCCATGTTCAATGGGATTAAATTTTTATCTTTCAGTTTTTTTCTTTTTGTAAACAGCTACTTTTGATTGCTAAATACTTCAAATGCTTAATAGCATTTCCTTTAATGCCTCCTTTTTTAAAGCAGCACAAACTTTAAAAATTACATTCTTTGTGTACTGTAAAGTAATTGTCAGGTTCAAGAGTTATTTCTGTATACAGAAGGAATTGCAACTCTTGACATCTATCCATGATTTGGGGATTTTTTTTTTTCTGGCAAGTTATATTCAGGTTAGAACTGTAAGAGACTTTTAAAACTGTCCTAAAGCATTCTGCTGAAGTATGTAACACAATTTTTACAACTTTTTTGTGTGAGTTTTTTGGTTTTAATTCTGTGATTGGGGGAGGAAGAAGCAGTGCTTCCAAGCATTTTAAAATGGAAAAATGAAAATATTTATTTTTTTCAAAAGACTTTGATGTTTAGAAGTTTTATGTACTGCTGACTCAAATACCTCCCAAAGGTAAAGTATGTGTGACTTCCACACAATACACAGTGGGGAATATTAAGTTTTGCAAAAATTCAAGGTTTTTGGTAGGGCTGAAGAGTTATACTTTCTAATTACATATTTAATCTTCCGTGTTTATAGCTTAGTTAAGCCAGGTTACCTTAGAGAATAGTTAAAATTACTTAGTCAAATCTACTGCTATATTTGAGGTGGAGAAGAGGATTGTATTGTTTCAGTTTTGCTTTTGTGATGACTATTGAAAGCTGACTTGGCAGAAAGCAATCCTTTTTTCTGGATAAAAGGGAAACAGGCTATGAGATAAGTTATTGATGAAATTAACTGCTGAAGTGAAGAGGAAATGCAGCTGGCCAATACATGTCATAGTGTGAGCTCTATTAAATGAATATATGTGCAGTCAACCATTCACAGCAGCCACACTGGTCTTGAACTGCATTGATCTATAGTATAATTCTAAATGAAATTGATGCAAGAGAGCAACCATTGACAGCAAGGGTAAAGAGAACCATGAAATGTCGTGTACAGGAAAAGTATGATGGAGAGGAGGCTCATCTATGCCATGGACAGAAAGTACAGTGATACCATGGAGTTTCTAGGTGTTCCTAGGTGCTTCACACTTCATTATAATGCAATTGATGTCACTGGCTCTTCAAAAAGTGCTTTATAGTATTTTATTCTTAGAAAAAAATCCATAAAGAATTCTGTTAAGAATTTAAAGCCAGCTTTTTGAGAACTTCAGACACAGCTTTTCAAGCTTGCATCTCTGTGCTTTGGGTGAAATTTAGCTGTGATAATCTTTTCTGAGAGCTGTGTATATTAACATTTGAAGATTTGTTTATTTACAATGCACTTAATATAAATAGAGCTGTTAAATGAAAGTTACTAAGATTCCTTCTACTCTGTTGTGCAAAACACTACCTTTTAGTCAAGTACAGTTTCACGTGGCTTCTCTCTCAAGCATGTCCTTTCAGGCAGATAGCTTTTCAAACTGCTTAATTTGCAGGCTTTGACGGATAAAACATTGGTTCTGTTAGACTTTACTTATACCAGGGTCCACTGTCCTATAGAATCATCTCTCTCTTAATTTATGTTCACTGGTAGGTACCCTTTTCTTGGCATACTGCCTTGACACATTCTAGCAGACTCTCTTCTTGTCTGTAATAAGACTCAAATCTGGATAAACTCCTTTGCAGTATTTCCTTCCACTTAATTGCTACCGCATTGCTTTCTAGGGGTAAAACTACTTTGTTACTTTGTTACTGGACTGGTTGAAATACAGACGGAAATATCCATGTGTTTTTATATACGTTTGTTAAAATTTACGAATAACTTGTAAAATTTACGAATAACTTGTAAAATCTTTGCACACTCATAGCACCCAGTAACAATAGTGTATACATTTGTTTAGCTGTAGTATAAAGGAAATTGTAATTGCTACTTCAGGAATATTTAAGGCTTCTCTAGTGTAGCAATTGTGAAGAGTGTTGCTAAAATTTTACCACCTTTTTAAAAGGCTTCGAGCTTGATGGAATGGCAGTTAATTTAGTATGTTTAATAGATTTGCAGTGTTTGTGTGTGGTCTTTTTTTGCATCTTACATTAGTAATGCATGTAATACTCCAGACTTGACGATATCCATCAAACTAGTTATGGGGGTGAGGGTGGGCTCTGCAGTGGTGTCAGTTTTCTGTTTCTTCAATACGGGTCTTCTGTCTGTACAGCACACTGATTCTCTTCAGTGTATATCAGTGTAAATCTTGAGTTTCCCTCATATCTTAAGTATTTTGCATGTGTTGGCAGGTTTCTTTAGTCTTGGATTTTCTGATAGTTGCAGATGATTCAAAAATACTTCTTTTAAGTATAATACATTCAGATCCACATTGTTTGAATGCTGTCCATGTTAAGGACATATTTAATTTCTTTTTTTTTTTCAGAGAAGCCAGGAGACAATAAGCAATGAAAGTTTGTGATGTCATACCAGCATGGCTAAAAAAAAATCACAGTATTCTGTTGTGTTGGAATTGTACAAGTGACAGAATTGCATGAAGAAATAAAATTAAACCTTTTTCAACTTCAGTTGAAGTTGTATCTCTTGATGATAATGTTTGAAAATCTGTTAAGAAACTTTGAAAAAACCTGTACAATAGCAGTTACCTCCATTTATAAACAGACATATTGTTAATTTTATTGGAAAAAATGGTGCAGTTGTGTGATACCTAAAGAGATATCTTCCTGGAAGAGAGCACATAGACACTCCAAAATACAAATCCTTTTATATGTTGCACATTTATTTTAAAATGATTGTAAATTGTGTTGTTTTCACTCTTCTTCTGTATGTTTTAACCCAAACTGATTTTTTGAAATTAAAATAATAGTTTGATGTCTCTTTGTGACTTCAAGGTTCATGTTTCATTCGAACTGACCAGCTGGATGGAGAAACAGACTGGAAACTGAAGGTTGCTGTCAGTTGCACACAAAGATTGCCAGCTTTGGGGGTAAACGTTCTGTTTGCTTTTATGTTATCTTCCCTCTGTGCATTTATATCTGTTATCCAAAAGATTGTCACAGTTACTGTAAGTGTTGAAAAATACCTGTTACTGGACTCTTAGTTTATACAATAAATAAGACACATATATTCCTCTGGATGCTGAACAAGAGGTTGGTTACACAAATGTTCCTGATTTTGCATTGAGAATTAACTGAGTCAGAACTGGATTTTTATCTTTCACCCTAGTTGAAACCATCTCATTGTTGTCTGCACAGAGATTCACACTCTCCAGAAGCAAGTCACAGTTACAGTGTTTTCAACCAAGTGTTAGACTGCAAGTGCAAATTATTCTTGTCTCAGGAACCATTGCTTTAATCACTTACTTGGGACACGGCAGTCTGCTCCTGGAAGGTGAAGTGCTTTTTGCTGTCAGAATTCTTTCTGGTCTGGCTAGGTGCAATGTGCAGGTTCTTGCAAGCAGGGCTCTCTTAAGAGTGGGTATTTTTTGAGTGCATGCATGTGTTGTGTCACAAGTAAATCTAAAATCATGAAAAAGAACACAGGTATATGTGTGTGTGTATATGCACATCCAAAATAGACACATACCTGCAAAAGCAAATGCAAAATTGTATAAATGTCTCCTTTACAAGAAGCTGAATTGTTTTCCTTGTACTGGGGAAGCTTTCTGTTATACTGGTTGGTTTGGTGTTAGGACACCTCCTTTAAAAACATACTCGAGTGACAAGCTTGTGGAAATTTACCTCTACAGAATTTCTGGTGTTTTGACACTAAATCTTTTAGGTGTTTAATTAAAGGCAAATATACCTTAAGAAGACTGTTTATATTCCATCTCAATAGCAAAAGTTTCAAATTATCTGCTGAATCTTATCAGGATTTCGGCAGTTACACTTCCAGAAATAGAGTTGCTGCCACAGTCGTACTAGCAAAAGGGAGAGGTTTTCTCCTGTGCTCATGTTCTCTGACTACTGGCTCTACAAGTGACAGGAGAAGGAAGAAGCAGTTACATTTCCATTGCACTGTAGAGGATTGAGAAGGTTTGGAACCAAAGTTGGTCATAGCAGACAGAGATGCCAAGGCTTCATGTCATGAGCTCTGGTGCAAGTAACAAATATTCCGTAACCTGCAGTTGAATTTAGTATTTGTAATAATGCTTCTCCTGTAGCTTCTAACATTTAATCAAGGCTTTCTCTTCTTGTCTCATTAAAAGAAAATCATATCCAAATCTGGGACACATGCAATGTGTTTGACTGAAATACAGTAAACTTTCTACCTTGCTTTAATTTTTTTTATTTTAATTTAGTAGTACTTTTCCGGCAGTTACTCCTGTGTTCAACTTAGTTGTTATGTTTTGTTTGTCTTTTGGAAACCTCACTGGCTGCAGTTGCAAATACTGTGCAAAGCACTGCCTTCAGAGTTTTATTTGTTGGTTATAATTTTGATATTCTGATCTTAGAAGTTTTGGTGTACTGAGGCTGAGGAAATCTGGATTAAGGTACAATGCAAAGGCTTCTCTGCATTATCCTTTGGAAAAGAAAAAAAATCTTTTTGCATTAACTTTTATTTTTCCTAAAAAATCCAAATCTGTGTTTAAACTTTTTCTTTTCTTGTTAGGAAGAAAACAGAATTAGCTTTCTAGCTTTCATGTTAGGTGAAGCATGAAATTTTTGTATTGTAATTTTTATATTATGTTTTATTTTAAAAAAAATCAGTTAACAATAGACTTGACAAGTAAAGCATTAGGCATCTATGGAGATAATGCAAAATTACGGTTAAATATGTGCAGTGTGGTTTGGAGAACTAAATGATGGTACTTTTATAGATTAGTAAATCACAAGTGGTTGAAGTTGGCATGTCTGCATTTGAGCGATGGGAAATGCAGCCTCATCTTCTGCAGATGTGACGGTTCGGTCAGGTGGTGGTTGTTTTGGATGTGAAAGGGAGGGAGGGCAATATATTGCCAAATAAGAAATTATTTGTGCATCTTAGAAACAGTATAGAAGAGTCAACTGTACAATATAGTAACCATTTCTTTCTTAGTTGTTTCCACTTAGGGCTATTAACTTCTGTCTGACTGATCAGGGCTTCTTGCAAGATCTTTATACTCTCCCTCTTGAGCTGTAGGTGATAACCTGAGTTGTATTTGAAGTGTGGTTAATCAGGAGCTGCCTCCTCTTAACCCACCTTCCCTGGCTCCCAGCAGCATATGAAAGCCGCACACAGTTGATGTGCCTTTGCCATTTCTCACACCACTCAGTTATTGGTGATTACCAGGTGCTAGACAAGGCTTTGGCTGCATAAACTAAGATTTCATCCTGAAGTAACTGACTGGGTGTAATACTTCCTGCCGACTAAACTAAAATACTTCCAAATTTTTGCACTATGGGGTTTGGTCAAACCACTTACACTTGGTGGCTCTTCATTAGGCTCATTTTCAATTGCTGCTCCCAGCAAGTCTTAGACTGTTTGCAGTGCTCATGTCATGTATCTGTTTCACTCCCAAGCCCCATCTGTCTGTGACTTACTTTGGTGGAGTGGTAGCCTAATGCAGCCAAACGTAAATGGTTTTTAAGGGATTCTCATATCTGTCACAAAAAATGATGCTCAGTGCCCATCGCAGAATACTATTTCCATTCCTGTGGAAAAGCACGTTGGTAATTCTTAGATTTCTGCAAAGACACTTTTACTCAAATGACAGTGAAATGCAGGAGTATCAGTCATGTAAAGAAACTGTGGATAGACAACTTCAGAGATTGGTATGGAGGTGTAAGCAAGCTATTAATATCAAGCTAACGAAAAACAGCATTATGAAATTATTTTACTGTCAGCCTAATTTTCATGCTTAATAATGGACTCATAAGCTATATTTGTATGTGGGCCCTAGAGGAAGTCAGAATGCAGTGTCCAGAATTATTTCTTTATAGTTACATGGTTGGGTTCCTTCCCTGCGCAGAATGCCCGGCGGACGGTGCAGCCGCCCCTGCCGCCAGCCGCCTCCCGGCGCTCCAACTTGCTCTGGGAGTTCGGCATGGCAGCACAGTCCTCGGCTCCCAGGGTTAAATCCCCACTGGCATGGGATGAGCCAGCGCCCCGCTGCTTCTCCCCGGCAGAGCCCGTGCCAGCCGGGGCAGCGGGGTGCGGTCCCTGCAGCCCTGCCCTCTCTGACCCTGGGCTGACATTTCGGGGTGTTACCGGGTAGATCACATTGTTCCAACCAGCCTCTGCCCGCAGTGACCTCCAGAGCCTCATCACACATCCCGGCCACAGTGCCTTCTCCATGTGTTGGTGATGTGCTTTCAAATCTGAGACTTACAGTTCATACTTCCATACTGAAATATAATTTTAATAATTAAAAATTATAATTTATGCAAGTTGAGCATAAAACACGCTATGAACCGTTAGCTCTTGTGTTGGATTGGATAAACTCTCCATAATTGTCACTCATTTAGATTTCTTTAGTTGTAAAAAAATAGTCATAAAAGTTGGAAAAGACCTCTAAGATGGTTGAATCCACTGTGTTCACCTCTAAACTGTGTACCCAAGTGCCACATCCACATGCCTTTTGAACACTTCCAGGGATGGCGATTCCACTACTTCCCTGGACAATCTGTTCCAATGCCTGAGCAGCCTTTCTGTGAAGAAATTTTTTCTAAGATCTGATCTAAACCTCCCCTGGAGCAACTTGGGGCCGTTTCCTCTGCTCCTGTCACTTGTTGCCTGGGAGAAGAGACCGACCCCCTGCTTGCTACAACCTCCTTTCAGGTAGGAGAGTGAGTATCTTGTGTTGGCCTGAGCTATCAGCCGTGTCACCAGAGCAGCACTGTAATCCTACCCACTGTGACACCCAGAACAAACAAGCCTGCAGACCTTCAGAGCATTTCTTAAAGAGCAGATGACACCGCCAAGATGATCGGTACAGATTTTGTTGTCTTTCTAAAGCACTTAATGTGATCAGAGAATTAAAATTTCAGCAAGTCACTTAATGATGTCTGAGCAGCAAAATGGTAACACCTAGGTTAGGTTTCTTGCAGTTTCATAGTTATTGGTGGGACGATTCTGGCAGTACACGAGTTCTGAGGCATTCTTCACTAGCTGTGTGATCAGCTGTATTTATTAACAGCAGTGAGGTCACTGTAATTTTCAATAAATGGTGACTTGCTGATTTATATCAGAAGATCCATACGGCAGTAAACAATACCATTTACATTTAATTAGTTTTATTGAACCAAAGGCAATTTTATTTGCAATGAACTACATGTTATGATTAAGAATGTATTTTAATGATCTCTAAGTAAGGTGAACAAATGTTGCCCTTGACCTAATAGAGGAGATTTTTCTATTTTATTGATAACTGTGGTGATTTTTAAATTGTGAAATGCAAAGGAGAAAATTTTCATTATTGTACTATCACAAAGTCATTTAGTCATTTTCTGGTTTGCAGTGTAGAAGAATGAAATGCATTCTTCCCTATTATTATTTTTAAGTATGAGATAATTAAATGCATATCAATTTTTAAGAAAGATTAATTATTGTTATATAACAATATTTTTTTTTACTTGAGATTCAAGTCTTTCATATAGTCTTTTCAATCTACAACTGTTACAGTCCTCACCCAAATGTGTTTTTTTGTCTCGAGTAAAAAAATAACTGAGGTCATTTGCCCTTACTGCATCCTAAAAGTGATGTAATTTTAGATGTAGAATATTGTTTCCATTGAAGGTATCAGTAGAACTATTTGGCCTCAGTGAATCAGGAATTCAATATATTAGTATGAAAATATGTCTTTACTGAAGCTGAGTTTTAGAAATCCCCCATTAGTTAAATCAGTAATAAAAAGTAGTTGCCTTTTCTAAAAATAATAGAATCAAATCCTTTGTTTAAGGTAATTTCCCTTTACCCTGCTTTTATACAAGGGAAAGCTATGACATAACCTAACAAGGTATTTTTTTCTTGCCTAGTGAGCAGAAATTATGTCATGTACTGTTGCTTACAAATCCTGATGTCTCCTTGTTAAAGTCACCCTCATAATTTCTTTCATTGAGAGGAAAAATGCACAGCTTCCATACTGGAAATGCAGCATTTGGTGAAGAAACATCTTTGTATTACAGTAACCTTTGCTGGTTGTTGAGTGGAGTTCATAGGAAATTTGTCTTCTGTAACTATGTAATTCTTAATTTTTCTTTCTTTAACTCATATTATAAAACTGTGAGTATTTTACTGGCCTGAGAATAGTGTCCACTTAGCGTACGGAATACTTGGCTGTAGAAAATATCAATCTTTAACTCTTTTCTTTACCCTAATATTGAAAAAAATACTTCAGAAATCTACTGAGCACAAGTAATATGCTTTTATGTCTTTCAGCTACTCATGAATGAAATGCCAATGGGGTAATACCCTAGATTTTCCCCAGAGCATAGTTTTTTTTAATTTTACCAAAAAACCCCCCACCCATTTCTGGAATAGGATGCCAGTTCTAGCTTGTGGAGTTGCAGAGTAATGCCAAAAATGTGCAGATCTCAGTTTTTCACAAAGACAAGTAAGTTTGTTTCATAGTTGAAATCCAAAAAGGAAAAAAAGGAAAACACAAATTTAGGTGTTAAATCAGAAATACAAAAGGGAAACTAAAACATAAAAAGACACCAAAAGAGTGTGGTAGATAGAAATTTTTTCATATGAAATGTTACAAAAGAGAAGATCACAGTTGAAGAAAAGAGAAAGATTAGAAACAAGGAAAAAATATTATTATACAAATGCCAATTCACTTAAAAAGGTGGATATTTCTACTTTCTTTTATTTTAATTTCGCTTCCCAGTAAGGCGTTCTTTGAAAAGAGAGACGTTGACGCATTTCACTAGCAGTTTTTATTGTGTATATGAGCATGTGTGTGGTATTAGTTTTCTTCTGTGTTATCCGCTACTGAGAGACTCTTTATTTTTCTTTGCATAATAAAGCACATAATAGCTTAGATTAGCTAAATTGTAGGTGATAACAGATTGGACAGAAGTGAATGATGAAGATATAGGACACCACATGTGTATTAGTTTCATATGAATTATTTCTTGTGAACCCGTTGAAAATACGTTGGAAGAATAAGGGTGCAATGAATGAACTTTGTGTGATAGATTTCAATAAATGTCTAGTGGTTTAAGATAAAGATAAGTTGTGAGATTCAGTGTTCAGATTTCATTCATGTTTTAAAAAGCATATGAAATGGAAAGTGTGTGTGGTTTTTGCAAGCTATGAGAGATTTCTTGTCTGCAGAATATAAACACAATTCATTATTTATCGAGCTACACATTTTTAAACTAAAGTCAAACATATTTCATAAATGTACATTATATTTTAAGAAAACATTAGTTTTGATAAGGAAAAGCAAAAATATAGTGATATTCATCAATCATATCAGGGAAACTAAAGGATATAAACATGTTGGGCTTTAAGACATTAACACGGGTAGACCATTGCACCTTTAGTTAATTTTTGTACTGTTCAAATTTTGAAACATTCTCACATTCAAAATTATGAGAAAAAAATAATGGCCTACCTATAAAAGTAGCATTTGAGCCAAGGTATGGCTATATGTCCATGAAAGAGGATGTAAAGTTAATTCTGCTTTGGAAGGAAGCACATTCTAGCAAGAATGAACAGGGTATTGTGCCCATGTAATTTCGTCCCCAGAGATGGTGTTTGATTAGCCTTTTGCAAGATTCATCTAGTAATAAGGGATTGAGATAACCCAAATAATTAGGTGCTACATAGAGTGGGAATGTTTACAACCTTGCGTTTGATCAGAGGTTAGAATTCTTAGATCGACTGGGACTTGGTAGCAAGCATCTGCTCCTCTCCAGAGTAGAAATTGGACTGTAGTGTATCCATGCATAAATGCTCAACTCCGTTTGTTGCTGTTGGTCCTGACCATCTGAAGAGCACCAAAAAGTTACCTTTTGTGATTGAAATATTCCTTTGTATCAGGGTTTTAGTCTGTAGTATTTTTCCTGTGGAAGGTGGATGTTTCAGAACAATTATTAAATAATTGTTTCAGAATTTTAAGGTGGCCTTTAGTGACAGCTCTTAAGATCTAACAATCATCAGATTGATCAGATGGGTTTTTTGTTTGTTTATACTATACTGCCTTCTATTTATAGAGGCTGCTACTGTACTTTCTTAGGAGTTTCCTATTCTTCTTAGTTTTAGGGTAGGAAGATTCATGGATTGTTCGCTGTCATGAGTAGTGGTGCCACATATATTAGACCAAATTTTATCAGACTAGTTTTCATGTATCCCTGAATTTAAACATTTCAGTAATCCTGTTGATGTAGTCAGGCTTTCCTGAAGCTGACAGGGTTTTCTCAAGGGATTTTCAAAGAGGTGGTAGAGAACTTGAATCCAATTCATTGTTTCCTCTTGTGCTCAGTTGACTTTGTCCATGCTGGAAAAGTATTTTTTCCCCAGTTTCATTAAAAAAACCCAAGCAACAAACAAACCAACCTTTCTTCCTCCCTCACTTTATTTTGAAAAGGACAAATATCTGGAAAATATTTTAAGATTACACTATTAATAATTAAAATGGGACTGTTAAAAGAGAATAAATTAGATCAAACATCTAACTCATGTTGAAAATGTCTAACAGTTGAGTGTTTGAACTATCGACACGTGTAGGATATCAACTTGAAACTGATTCCTCTGTAGCAAGATGTACAGGAAAAAACGCCATGTTTCTTAGTCGGGTAAAAGTTGTGTGAGCTTAGTTTGGGGTGGGTTGGTGGGGGTCATAAACTGGAATCTTTACCAGGTCTTCAAAATACATGATTATGTTTAAGTGATAGTAAGTACATTATTCTGTTTTACAGGATCTCTTTTCAATCAATGCTTATGTTTATGCTCAGAAGCCGCAGCTGGATATCCACAGTTTTGAGGGTACCTTCACACGGGTAAGTAATCCATGGAAAAACATGTTCTACTTCCCTCTTAAATACTTCAATCCTACAGGTAGTGTCAACATTGTATCAGATCTTTCCTTGGCTTTACAGCAGTATTTTTTCCAATCTTGCTGCCAGGGCAATACCTCGTATAAACGATAACCTTTTTAAACGTGTATTGCAGAAAACCAATGCATAAGGAATATCTGAAAAAATCAGAATTGGAGAGCTGAATATTTGTTCGTTGACATCACTTTAATCTTTTAATGTGAAACTCTTTGTGACCAGTATACTTTGTTTCCAGACATCTAGTATGGTATCATTTATGTAAAAAACTGACAGGTTGAATAATAACAGTAGCCTGAGACGATGCATCTGCTAGTTCATGTGCTATAAAAGTGTGCCTTGTTTAGCAGCATTTCTGCTGTACTTCCAAAGTTCAGTTTTCTCAAAAAGTAAAAATAAAACTGAAAGCTACTTATGGGGGCTTTTTATTGAATCTCTTCTCCAGAGGAAATTGTATTCAAAACTGATTATGAAAATAACAATGCAATAGTATCTATGACTTGTTTCTGTTGTTTTCAAAAGGTGGCCTGCTAAAGTTGAACCTTTAAAGCAGTGTCCTAATAGGTAGTAATTCCTCTGTTTTTTAATAAATTTAAAGTTCTGTAGCAGCATGTTAGCAGATATAGTGATTGTTCTGTTAATTTTAGCCAAACTCAGTGGTGTTAGACTAATTCCTCTTGATGGTTTGTTTCTAAAATAATTTGAGAGAATTAACTGCTGGGGAGGTAAAGAGAAGGGTTTTTTACCCCTGACTCAAATTGGTAATAGATTTTGTTCTGTAATTAGAATTCCAGTTCACAATTGTAAATACGCTAATGAATGAGATATTGCAGTTGCTGGCTCTCGAAGACCAATTTTTTACCTGTTACATAGTCCATGGTGCCTACAAAGTAAATGTCATTTGTTCACACTTTCTAAAGCAGTAAGCAACAGTGTTTACTTAAACCTTGTATTGACCAATTGTCGAAATGAAACTTCTATTAACAGCTGTAAATTCATATTATTCCTCTCAGTGGCCAAGTGTGTACTTGCCTACATATATGTTGAACTCTTTGGAATCCTTTTTAACAACTCTAATATAAGTAATTGAGACACTGGGAAATCATCACAGTCATTTGTGTTGTGGGTTCTGTTTGCACATGTCATAAGAGCTGTATGATTCAAACATCCTGATATATGTAAAAAACTGTGGTGCATTTTATGCTTTCAGGATTGCATGTATGTTTTTTGGGGTACTTCAGTAGCAAGGGTAGTTTAAAATGAACTTCTGTATAAAAGACCTGAGGGCATTGCCCTCAAATTTCATTCACAGTGAATCACACTAGAGATTTTTCAGAGGTTGGTTTTTGTTAGTGATGTGCCTTCTGCATTGTGAAATGTTGTTTTAGGACACTGGTTTACTGATTTATCTTTCTGCTTTTGCTGTGAGTACTTGCTTCTTAAATAAATCAGTTCTTGCATCTAATTTCTATTTTATGTTAAAGCAAAAAAAAATTAGTGTGCTTAGTGATGCTAATGCATACATTTTTTCTACTTAAGCATTGATGCTCAAAGAATTCCTGCAAGAGTAGGTTTGACAGGGTAATAGCACATTGATTTTTCTTTTTCTTTTTTCCCTCCATTAGGGAGACAGAGTACTAACAATGTAAAAGACAAACTTAGATAATTTCGAAAAGTGTGTGTCCATAAAACAAACCAGAAACTTGGGAGCACAGTACTGGGGTTTTTATGAGCAAGCAAGGTCTAAGTACAAATCTATCCAAAAAAAACTGAGAGCTGACAGACAATACCTTTTGCGGAACACCTGCATAATCATGTCAGGAGGCATAAAAGCTTTGCTGTACTCTAGTGATATCTGCCAGCTTCACAAGAACTTGTTTTCCATTGTTCTCCATAGATTTTGGGGTGTT
This sequence comes from Donacobius atricapilla, assembly GCA_013397315.1. Taxonomy (NCBI): domain Eukaryota; kingdom Metazoa; phylum Chordata; class Aves; order Passeriformes; family Mimidae; genus Donacobius; species Donacobius atricapilla. Next base: position 279,030 of record WBMY01014473.1, read on the forward strand.
ATATGCAGTCAGGGCATGAAAGTAAGTGTGTGTCCTTGCATGATCTGTCCCTTAATTAATGGCATAAATTAATCCTTCTCCTTTCACATTTACTAGACTGCCTATCAAAAAAACAACAGATGAGCTAAATTTGTGTTTTGTGGAAATTTATGAGATAGCTTTATTTGTTCTGAGGGAATCTCCTGTGTCTTGGCTGAGCTTATTTTTAAATAGTGATGTACAGAATAAGGATGTAACCAGCTGTAACTACTAGAGTTTCTCTTCTGCCTGATGCTTCTCTGTAGGCTTGATAAATGAGGGAGCTATTTTATCAATGCTGAAAATCTGTCAAAAGACAATAAAAGGTAACCATACTTCTTAAGCCGACTTTTACTAGTTAGAGCCTAAAGAGTATTCTCGAGCATTACATCAGTGTGTGTTGGTATAAGCCAGTATTATTTAGCCTTTGCTTACTTCTGTATAGAATCATGGAAAGTCTCTCTTGCTTTCAACCTTGGATATTTTTTGTTTAAATTTGGGGGTTTTTTTCTCTATTCCCTTAAGAATATTTTCCTTTTATTTCTTCTGTATTGCAGCTCTGTGCTGTTCCCATAGTCTCTTCATTTACTTTGGAAATATATCTTCATTTTTTATATTCTAATAGCAATCTTAGAAAACAAATGCCATTGAATTTGGTTCAACTACTTGAATAATCTTCATTTTTTAATATGGTACAGAACTATATTGTATAATATATATAATTTTTTACAATATAGCCTCTTGTTAGATGCTTAAAAAAACCTACCCTGATGCAAAACCTGGTGCATGTAGCTGTATTAATTTATGAGTAGAATCCCCAACCTGACACTAATTATACAGATGTTTTCTTAGATATGTCTTGCATTTTAGTAGAGAGAACATTAAGTCACTTTTTAAATTCATGTTTGCTGTTAAAGGATTAGCTGTTTCGAAGCAATGGTTGTGTTCACTTCAATCTGGCTTACTTTTATGTTGCCAGTGAAGAGAATGGCATTATGTTTCGCAAATCCTTTTGACTTCCTTTATGCTAGCAGTAACAACTATACAGACAGCTTGACTAGGGAGCTAATGTGTGTGGAACCTAATCTGACCCTGTCCAAACACATGCCAATAAAAGGAACATAGTCAGAAAAATTAACTATGGGGTTGAGTTGGAGGAGGAATCTCTTTCAGTGATTCAAGTAAATTAATGTGCATTCCACTTTCCTACAAAATTTGATGGGGGTTGTTGTACTGCATCCTGTCATGCAGAAACAGAGATAGAAAAGGTCAAATAGAAGTGGTACACTGGTTCACTCAAGGATTGGGTATTTTGTGTCAAAGACCTCTCTTGTTATTTACAAAAATTTCTAAAAAATTACAGCTTTGAAACTTGTCATGATCTTTGGTCAGCTGTATTATGCATTCATGAAAGGACTCATGAAATTAATTATGAAAGGCTTGAGAATGGATTGTATTCAGTTTTTATTTCATTGATCATCTTTTCTTTCTCTCTGCACATATAAGAGCTACAGACTAATTTCTGGGGGAAAAAAAGCTATAGGCAATTTTAACCTTTGTGATCAATGCTGCTCACAGATTAAAAAATTGAATCTGAATATGAAGCTTGAATATAATACTGAACTTCACTATTCTGGTAATGAACTTAATTCAGAACTCAAAGACCAAGAAACATACAGCTGCCAAATGAAATTCAACCCAGCAGACCTTAAGTGGACTTTGTCAGCTGGACAAAGAAGTCCTTGTATGTCAAATTTCTGCATGAGAGTGACTGATGGAGATCATTTAAGCCAAAACATACAATGTTCTGTTAGTGTCAGAAAATTTGCAGAAATTTCTCCTTAACACAGGTCTGGTCTCCCTCAGGAATTGCAGTTCTTGTCCTTCCCTGCTTCATCTATCCCAACCATCTCTCCAGAAGTACAAATAAAAATAGTGTGAAACAGCTAAACTCATAATACTTAAATGTACCTTGTATTTTTCATTTGAGTAACTTATGACAAAAGAAAAATAAGGGTAAGTTATCATCTGTTTGGGCATGGAAGGTATTGTATTTGGGAAATAGAATGAATTGTAGAAAGCTGAAAATGTTAGGTGAGGGTAAAAAGACATGAAAGTACCATTATGAAATAAGCAGAAGTGACTGGCCAGACCATTCTGTGGATGAGCATGAGTGGAAAGAGAGAGAGCTCATTTGATGTTTTGCTATTTTGAATAACCTAAAAGAAGGTATTTCACTAAGTCTTGTAGCAATGGTAGACATTGAACTAGTGACTTTTTCCTGACCCTGTTGTCAGCTCTCCACAATCATTGCAGGGCTTTTGATTTCTTCTTGTAATATGGAAGAGTTTCACAATTCAGTCTTAAAATCTGCTAACCGAAGAATAAGGGAAAACAAAGGATTTACCTGGCTTGGTATCCTGTTCTTGATAATAGCCAGAAGCAGAGTGCAGGGAAGCAGAATACAACTAGAATAAGGACATGGTAGTACCTCCTCAAAAGAGCCATCTGTGTCTTACCTCAAGATGTGGAAAATTTCCTGAGTAAGAGCTGTTTTCTATAAGTAACCTACAATGAATTTTCCTTCTCTAAACTTACCCAGTTCACCCTTGAACCTGTGTAACCTTTTAACATTGAAATGGGAGGAAGTTACACAGGTTAAGTACATATTTAGGAATGATTGCCTATTATTTTAATTTTGCTGACTTTATTTTTGACTTTTTTCTTCTTTGGTAAAAATAAACAGTATCTATCCTCCCTTTTTAGGTGCCTGTTTCATAGATGTCTGTCATATTCTGCATTAGAAGTCGGGTTTATGTAGTCATATCTAATATAGAAGCAATGTTGAACTCCCTTGTTGCTCTTTTTGAACATCTTCCAGTTTCTAATTTCTGTTTGAAATAAACACAAGAAATAATCACAGAACCCAAATAATGTGGAAATAGTTGTAAATCAAACCAGGAATCTAAGCATTAAGACTTAGGAGTAGAGCAAATAAATCTTGCAGTACTAATTCCTGAGGTAAGAATCAAAAAATAATTCTCCTTTTTCTTAATTTAAGGCAAATTTTATAGAACGTTGATGATTCTTCACAGAATCACAGAATATTCTGAATTATAAGGGACCTGCAAGGATCATCAGGTCCAACTCTTAAGTGAGTGGCCCATAATGGGGATTGAAGCCATAACCTTGGCATACTTAACACCATGCTCTAACCAACCAAGCTAATAGCAGGATCGTCAGAATATAAATCTTGATTCAAAATTTGTGGTTTTCTTCTTAGGACAAGTTCCATATCCTCCCTCTCTTCCCCTCTGTTTTTGACAGAATGGTTCTCCATGCCTTTTAAACAACAACTTTTCTCACTTAAGATAGTAAGAACTAAAGGTTCCTTGCTATATAGGGATCTCTTGATCTGTGCACAAAAACTTACGTGTTTAGTTGGAGATTTTTCTTTTTTTAGAAACAGAAATTTCTATGCAGCTCATCCTGTGCTTGGTGGTTGTTTCAAAATAGAGATGAAAAATGGGCCTAGGTTTTGATTATTGACAATATGTAGAATTTATTGTTTACTTTGATAAATAAGTCATTTCCCCTTTCTTGCAAAATGTTTAGTGACAATCTGTAATTTGATCAAATACACTTGATTATCCTACCTCCTAAAGTTTCCTTTAGTTGTAAACAGCACATTTCACAGCTGCTAATGAGTAACAAATCTGTACATGCTCCAAATTGATTATGAGAGATTGTCTGTTTACAATCTGCAGATCATTATTGCTTGGGAGGAGAGAGGGGAGGGAAAAAGGGGGAATTTTAAAGTAATCGTGGAAGCAGTTTTCTATTGGAAGTATTTTCCCATGGAGTATATATTTTGTCAGCATGTGGTAAGATAACACAAGCCTGCATTTCATTTTAGAAGTCTAAATATTTTCCCCTGAAGTTTACGTAGTGTTGATCAGGTGCAAAATGATCATGACTATAACTTACTGTATGAATTACAGATGAATTAAATACAGAACAGCGTGTTAATTTTGGGGAGATAGTGTTCATAACTCTAACAGCATGCTTTAACATACTGTTCTGCAGTTTGATACACCTGAGGAAAAGAATTTAAAACAATTTTGACTACTTCTTTTAATATGATGGGATAGAAGTAATATGGACTTCAAACATTATTTCACTTTTTAGAAAGTTATTTGTGTCTGTGTATGTGCAATGAATGCTATTATACAGTGGTTGTTACAAGGATGCAAACATCTTGTGTCAGTTATTCAGATGATTTGACATGGTTCTTAACTTTTTGTGATGGTGATTTACTTATTAGCTTTTCTTATTTTTAACAGGAAGACAGTGATCCTGCAGTTCATGAAAGCCTAAGCATAGAAAATACATTATGGGCAAGCACTGTTGTTGCTTCAGGTAAGTGCTGCAATACAAACCTGCTAATGTATCTAAATGCTTCCATGAAAGTGCAACCTTATTTTTCAAAAGCCATTAATATTTCATATTGTAAAATAGTTTTATCTTCCAGACTATAAACTGTTGCTCTTCTGCCTTCCCATTGGTTTCATCTTGCTGCTCGAAATATTTTCATACATTTTTAATCCTCCTTAATAGCTTTAGGGGTTTTTAAACTTAAATTTTGATCTTTCAGTAGTGCAGTTCCTTGTAGCCCACTGAAGTTACTGACCTTTTTGATTTAATTAAAACTAAGTTGTAAGATGTTTTGTTCAGCTCACAGTGGATGCTTTTCCCTGCTGAAAAGCAAGGGTGGTTTTGCATTTCTTAGGAGTTTTTCTTTTATGTATACTCTGTGATTAATATCTTCTATTAGGCAAAGTCTTAATCAGAAAGAATAGATAAGTTATAAAGTTATATAATTTTAAAATACTGGGATCTAAATATTAGCACTATTTCATATATGTCCCAGATATTATAAAAGAGTACATATTAGTACCTAGATGCTGTATTCAGACTTTAAGCCATTGTAAATTTGGGGCTTTTAGAGCAAAATTTATTTTCTTTTATTTTTGCTCTATATAGGAAAAGTAAAAAGAGCTGTGGTTATTTTTCTGCATGAAGACTGAGAATAAGGAATTGAGAGAGCATGATTTCTGAAGAAAACTAGGATTTAAGATGGGCAATTGGAACAACAGGGAACAGTCGAGAAGCAGGAAGAAAGTAAGAGTGTCCTGCTAAATTGTAAAGTTAGTCCCTACTGTGAAGATTTGTTACATCGCTGAGGGGCCCGCTGGAAGGCTGTGGGGAAGAGATTAATTCTGAGGAGGTAGCAAAGGAGTCTGTGACTGAGCACTCCTTTCCCAAGTGCTGAAAAGATAGTCATGTTCTTTGATTCTTAGTGTTGTTTGGTTTGACTGCACTTGGAAAACTATTCTCTCTAAAACTGTTTGGTCAAATGGATGATGCCTAAAGTTATACTCAGTTAGGTTTTTAACTTAGAGAGCCAAGATCTTCAACTTCATATAAAAAGATGCTTTTCAGGAATTATAAATTTCAACACCATGTAAACTTGGTTTGAGTTTCCTTCTCCTCAGATCTATGTACGGAGGAAAACTACACTCAAAGAGTATGCATTTGCAAAGTCAGTAATTCTGAATCAGTACATTTGAATTTTAATTGAAAGCTGTTCATATTTTCATTTCCACCGTAGATGATTTTGTTTAGAAGTGTAGCTATTGACTGGTTGCTCTTGATCTACTATTTAAATTTGGCACCCATAATAATGGAAGCAGAACTCCTTAAAATTTATACCTTAGGATAAATGTGAGGTTTTTACTTCTGAGGGGTCTTGCGAAAGTTTAATTATTTATGAAGGACTTTAGCTCATTATTAATGATGGCAGTGGAAAAATATAGGGAAAGATAATTCTCTTGTTGGAACATAGTTTTTAAGAGTGGAATAAGACTTTAAGGCAGACTAAGGGCAAACTCACTCAGTAATACAAAGTAAGACTAAGGGCAAACTCACTCAATAATACAAAGTAAAAAATATTGAATGGCTCTTCAAGTCTGCAAGCCCTTCTAAAGGGAAAAATAATGTGATTAAGAAATTAAAAACGGTGTCATGGTGTGCATAAAGAAGTTAGCTTGAATTAAGGTACCAGACAAAAATAATTTCCTTCAGTAACTGATTTTGTGACATTAATTATATCTAACCTTTGGCATATCATTCATTTTTCTTACCTCATTTCATGTATTAACTACAATTTAATACCATGGTAATGTGCTTCTCTGATATAAGTACTCCTTATCCTGTAGGGCAAAATCCAGACCTTAAGAATTACTCAGGACTTCTGTGGATGTAATTTTAGCATTTGATAGGATTAGCTCTTCAGCAAAGAGTAGGAAATCATTGCCTTGAGTCTGTTGCTTGTCTAATAAGGCATTTATAAGGTCTTAGAGGTACACTGTACATATAGTCATGAGAAAGATCATAAGGTGAAACATCTAGCAAATTGCAAAAAATTAAGATGTCCTATCTTTGGTTGATAACTGATGTATCATTCAGTTGTTTCCATCTCACTTCCAAGTTGAAACACTTGGTGTTGAACTAACTAAAGACTAAGTTAACTAAGTTGGAACACTTGGTGCTGAACTAACTAAATTTGCTTGGATTTTTTTTTTTTTTAATAGACTTAATAATTTTATTTCCAAGATTTGTGACAACTGAAAATCTTAATAAAAATGCTGGTCACTGTCTGACTGCATTATAGACACTTATATGCTGACTTGCTTAAACCTGCCATGGAAGGATATCAAAGGTGGACTCTGCCTACACAAGTTTGCAAGTACCTCTGCATTCCCTCCCCTATTATAATTGGTCACAGCCCTTGATTATATCTGAAAAATCTGGTGGAAGAATGTGCTTGTGCACAGCTTCTACGGACAAATGACACTAGGATTCCATAAAAACAGAAGAGTAAACAGCCCATAACATGTGAAAGTGTGCAGTTTTTCTACTCTGCAGACAGCTGCCTCACTCACACTTGTATCTGATTTCAGTGTCCTTATTGTCTAGGTTCACAGTTCTGTTACACACAGGTATTTTTCACCAAAAAAGTCTATGACATCTGTGTGCAAACCTAATAATTCTATTACTATTCCACTTTGGTTCAAGAAAGGGGATTTGAGGCCTGAGTCCAGGTAGTAGGGGGTTAGAGTTCTGCAATGCAATGTTATCTGTGCATCTCTTCCTTTACGCTAAGACTCCTCAGTGTAACAGTCTTTAATGCAGTCTAGCTGGGAAGGCTGCTTCCTCCAGCGCTCTCTAAGCAGCCTGGACATCATCTGTTACTAAGCCAAGCAAATGTGTGGCACATGGGGACCCTGTTAGACCCTTTCCAACCCCTTGTAGGTTGTTACAAAATATTCTGGGTCAACCTAGCGCTCTTATCTTGACATATTACAACTGATGGTGTCAGTCTCAGGAGCAGAGACAGCTGCATCACTGATGGCCAGGAAAGGAATATGTACCTGAGCTGCAGATATAAAGCCTTAATTAATTTTAAATATGGTTTTGTATAGGTCATACATGACAATTTTTGGATGAGGGGGCTCTCCTCCCAGTGATTAGTAGATGCTGAATTTCCTGATACTACTCTGACATATTACAAAAGCCACAATGCATCAGGTAAGATAGCCCACTGTCGCCAGGATAGATGCCATTGCTATTTGTCAAGGTGATACAGAGGGTCAAGGTTAGGCTGGGAAAAGCGTTTGGGGAATTATGTGGTGAAAGACCTCAGAAATCTTGAGCTCTGGTTGCTGATACCCTGACAGTTCTAGAAGAGAGAGACCACAAATCAATTATTTTGCAGATCAGTAACAGTAAATTTAGGTGTATAAATGTTTCAAGAAATCTTTTCAACTGCATCTTGAATGCAGATTACCAAAGCTCATGAAAATATCAGAATACTACAATAATGGATTCTACAGAGAAAAAAAGCACCAATTGCTAGAACAGTAGAAGTGACAGGAAAAGTATTTGCAATAATTTAAGACTTTTTATTTTCTTCATGAATTTTGGGAACCAAAAAATTGATTCAACAAAATTATGTAATTCCAAACAACTCAAGAATAAATTATTCCATGTCATTTTTTATATCAAAATAAAATGTTCAGGAGGGTGAGATTACTCAAATTTGTACATTTGGAAGGCATTTACTTTCCTTGGATTTAGTGCATCTCTTTATCCCTTAGAATAACAATAAGTGGGGGGGGGGGGGTAAAAATCCGTTTTACCACACCTAATATATACTCACTTTCAAAATTGATAGTTTAGATATCTAAATGGAGATTCCTACTGATACCCAATCTGCAGGGTCTTCTGCCCTTTGCTGTGAAGCTCTGACAGAGATCTGGTGACTGCCTGTATGATGTTTATCCTAACACTAGAAAGGACAAAGATTTATGTGCCTGGATCACACTGGAAGCCTCTGGCTGGGATGGAACTCAAAAGCCTCAAGTCCAAAGCATGCAGTCATCCTTTTGTTCTTCTTTAATAAGTGAGATAGGAAAAATATTCTGAGTTTTCCTCTTACAGGCAACATTCTAGCAGGTTTTTTAAAAAGTAGCAGTAAGGCAGAGAGTCTCTGTCATTCTTAGAGTCTGTATTATCACTGTGGAATTCATAACAGTGCCTGAAGGAAAGGAAATTTTGGTTTGTGAAAACTTGCAAAACTACTGTCCCTGGAGAAACACCTCTAAATATAAGCGAAAAACTTAAACCACTCTGTATTCTGAAAACCTCTTAGTGTATTTTCAATTAAATTACTTATCTTTCAGATCATTTATGTTGCAGCATCAATGCCTCTGGTGTTTGTGTTTATTGAAAGCTTCGGTAGGTTTCATTCCAGAAAGGGAGAGAGGAAAGTTAGCAGTTAAATTTTAAAAAGCCTCAAACATCCACTACAGTATGGGCTTTAGCTTTTTGTTCTCCTCTTGTAGTAATGATCAGTGTAGTTCAAATGCTGAACAAGATAATGCAGCTTTCCGAGAAACCTGCTGAGATGCCTATCAAGAGGAGATTTGTATTAATGAAATTGCATCATCATTTTGGCAGATGTCAGTCTTGTGAAGTCACTTTAGATAAAATCAGAACAATTTTGCATAACTGCACAGCTGTCAAAATCAGTATTTTCTTCCAACTCCTACCTACAACTTCAAATAATTTGAGCCCACCCTAGTTTTTATATGGTTCATGTAGTGCTTGGGAGATACCAAAATTGGTATGATCACACACAGGATTCAGGGTATGCCTGACTATCACAAATCTGCTTATATCTTTTTTTCTAGCGCACATTTGTTCTAGTGGTATCTCCTAACTTCTGTCCCTCTCATTAACCACTCCACCCATACCTATCAGTGATTGCCCAGTGTACGAGACCCAGTTTGCACATAAAAATACCTGAGTCGTTGCTCTTAATAAGCTGAGGCTTCCAGTACAGCTATGTTTCCAGAAATCCCAGCTTGGATTCAGTTCATGTTATTGGACACCAGAACTGTCTCTGGTGCAACCACTGTGAGACAAGAATGAAACTAGGGATGGAGTTCCCTACACCAATGTACTTCAGATCTAAGGAACACTTCGTTACCACTGATACTGTGCTAATGCCAAAAAGTTTAAAATCTAAGATCAACAACTTGTTATAAACAGCAGTTTAGTCAGATCTAACCAAAATTCTGCTCTAAGTTTGGTAGTCAGAATTTATCTGACTCTCACCTTTGAAACCAGCTTTTCAAGTAGCAAAATACGAGACAAGTAGGACAGTTTGTTTTTCTGAGCTGCAGCAGGTTAGCCAGGCAAAACTTTTTTAGAAATGTGCCATCTGAAATGGAGTCCTCCCCGACTTCCATTGAACTAAACACCTAGGAAGGCAGAGGTTGCTGTAAGTGTGCAGGAGGAGATTCCCTACAACATATTGTCCAATATGTTCTGACTATTGGACAGAGGTCAGCTCAGGATCACTCCAAAATAAAGAGCCCCAAAGGGATATGTGGACATTGGTTGGATACAATAGAAAGGATTCAGAAATTATGGATTAGTGACTATTGGAGAAATTTTGGGGTGGTCTGGGCAGTGATCAGTGGGTGTGAGCAATGGTATTATGGATCACTTGTTTCACTTGGGTCTTTGGAGTTCTTTTTTTGTTGTTGTTTTGTTGTTGTTTGGTTGGTTTTTTTGTTTGTTTTTTTTGGGATTTTTTTTCTCATTACAGTATTTATAATCATTAATAGTATCTCAAGTATTATTAGTATTACTGTTATGTTTTACTTTGCTTCAATCATTAAACCCTTCTTATCTCAACCCATGAGTTGTGATGGTTTGGTGTTTTTTTTTGGACAGGAGGGATTGGTTGGTTGGTTTTGTTTTCTTTTTAATTTTTTTTTTCCTTATTCTCCTTGCCATCCTACTGTTGACACTCTGGGGAGGAAGTGAGTGAGCAGCTGCATGAAACTTACCTGTCTGGGATTAAAGAAGGACACATTCTTTTTTTTGAGTAAATGCAGACATATTTAATGCAAACATTTTTCATTATCATCTTTTTTGTCCTTGGGTGTTTCTTCAGTTTTTTACGACCTGTTACGCTACAAGAGCAGTACTAGCAGATCTTCCATGTGGTTCTAATTGCCAAAGACAAATTAAGTCAATGTCAAACAAACATGTAATACTTCTACTTTTTTAAAATTTTCTAAGCAAGGAGTTTTTGAAAGTCATGTTTATTATTTCTTTATAGTATAGTGACCACCAAAAATACCACATTATTGGTTGTACTGCCATAAAGCCATTTCAGGTCAGTTAATGAACTAACAGAAATAAAGGGAGTTTTTTATTCTAGAAAGTGTTATGTGACATATTACATATTAATAAGAGAATAAAAATTTGCTTAATATAAAAATTTATTTAGTGATGCCGAAGCCAAATCTTTGTATACCGTGCTGTAAAAATTGACTAAAAGATAACTAAACTAAAAGAGAATTAAAAAATTAAAATGTTTATAAGCTAATGAAGAGGATATTTATGTATAATGTTCTTTCAAAGTAATCAATTTACTGAACCGGATTTATGTCATTATAGATGGCAGAGGTAGCAGGCAATTGGTGTGTGATGTGTTCAGCACCATTTTACTCATTTTTTTTATTTCCCGTATAGCTATTTGTGCTGTCCTAACTTCTGAAAACGGAGCACACCTTAAGCTCAAAAACAAGTTTCTGACCAGTTCAATTGGAAGTATTGTTTCCATAAAAAAGAAGCAAAGCATGTTATCATCTTTATGGATGTTCATTGCAGAAGTTAAAATGATTCTTCATTTTACATTCTGAAAAACAGCACCCACAGTGTTATGTGGGTGCTTAAATGTTGGGGGTTTTTCATACAATTGATTTGATTAAGGAAGTAAATTAGTGCAAGTTTTAATTCCAGAAAATTTTCTCTCATTTACTTGACACCTCTGGGTTTTTGTTTGTTTTTCAGGAACTGTAATTGGCGTTGTTATTTACACAGGCAAGGAAACACGAAGCGTAATGAACACATCCAATCCAAAAAATAAGGTAAGTTAGTCTTACTCTGGGATTGCCAGATTCTGTTCTTAGAAAACTTAAAAATACACGTACCTAAGCTGAAATAGCTAAAAGTTTTTACTGTGATGTATTTCATGTGTGCTGATGAGAATTTTGGTACAAGAAGTGAATTCTGCCACAGTCTCCTTTTGAAAGTAAAATTATGATTTCTTTAGCTAGGAGTGTTACAAGTAGTAATGGGGACATTTTTCTTTGAAGTATCAGTGTTCATCATCAGACCTTTATGATTCTGTCTCACAGCTAAATATTAATTTTCACTGCTCCCAGATTATTTTACTGTAAAGTATTTGGCTAAAGGTACGCAGTGGTTTTAAGGAGTGTTCATAACAGACTGCTATAGTTTATTCAGGCTACCAGTGGTGGTAGAGCAAGATAACTGATGTTGCAGTGAGTACCCAGAACAATCTTCAGGGATTTTTGCAAGCAATTAAAGCATTTTCAAGAGATTTTTCTATTGAGAAGATCCCAGAAGTTTCAGTCCTTCCCTCTGTACAAGATTCTTTCAGTTCTAAACAAAGCAAATAGCTCTTCACTTAATCAGTAATGTTTTTAATGTAAGTTGAGGGCCACTCTCAATTTTAAAGAAATAAAACTTCAGCTGTGGGCTTTACCTTACAACCTAGACCTGTGTTTAGTAAGATGATAATTATATTAAGAAAGGGAAAAATTATTACAAGACGTTTAGGAAAAAATCAACTGTGACAGGTTGCCATTTTCATGCCATTCATAATAAGTTGCTCTGAGTAGGAACATCAAGAGTGAAATGATAATACAAATTGCTTGAAGCAGTTATTGCAGTCCCCTGAGAGTATTGATTTGTGTTTCTAATAAAGAGATGCTTTTAAATGTTTCATTGACAGAGGCAGGTGATATGTACCATTACCAGGATTAAGATGGCCTTTTATTATTTTAATTTTTGTAACATGCATTTTAAAATAATAGAGTAAAATGGAACCAGAATGTTTGTAGTGTATAGTTATTTTCTCTTCTACCTAATACAAAGATAAGCCCTTTAGTAACAGAATCTTTCTCTTAAAAATTCTGAACAACTTCTGACCAATAAATAATTCTCACAGATGTTTAAAATGAAATTATTTAATGTAGTAAACTGATAGGGATGTATGCATGAGTGGAACATGCATTACCTAAATTTAGCAGATTCTGGGGATGTATTAGGCTTTTAGGAAATGTTAAATTTTTATATGTGACTATTTCAACCATAGTATTTGCATGGAGATTTTGTCTCTGTGGACTGAACAACCATGTATAAAGCAGTAACTAACATGTAACATGGCCAATAGGGATGAATTTGGGAACTGAAAACAGGAAAACACAGCTGAGTAAGTGAAAATATGGAGTACTGCACTGTAAAAAATAGCTATCATAATTTTTAAGATGTAGTTTTAGTTGTACCTTTCTGTGGAGTCTGCATCTTACTGTCTTTGTCTTCTACCTTGGGATGAGATTGGTTTGCATACTTCTGTATGATAAAACACTTGCTCTCTGTAGGTGATATTTTGTGCCAGCGGGCCATGCAGAATTACTCAGTTCATTCCTCTTCTGTGTACTCGAGAATCTTCCTGTGTTTTCTCAAGCTTGATAATAATGGTTACATGTTAGGTAGGATATGTAGCAGTAGGACCCAATAGGAGGGCAAAGGGAGTCTAAAATAGCCTTTGAGAGGAGAAGATATAGTACATTTGAGAGATTAAAGATTTGAACATTAAAAAAAAAATTACATTCAACTTGCTGAAACAGAATTAAAATTAAATTGGTCAATTGTGCTATTGCTGCAAACTTGAGAGGAAATAAGTCTACAGCCTTTCTGCTTTAGGAAAGAATTGTTTGACATACTGTTTAAAACTAATTCTAAATGGCACATTGTCTCTGCTGCTCTTTGAAAACACATACAAATAGCATTTTAGAGATTTTCCTGTACAACATGTTGATACACCCTTGTTGGGAATATAGTTCAGCAATGCTAGTGTCTTCTTTCTCTGGCAGAAAGCAAACATTGAGATCTATGATTCCCAAATTACACTATCAAACTGAAACTCATATGTCCAGAAATAAGCAAGATATACATGGGCCTGACAATTTTATCAGTCCTCTCTTCACTGAAATTCAGATAACTGCTACAGTTGTTTTTTTTTCTGGAGAATAACATTACTGCTGTACTTCATACTATAAATCTGTTTTTCCTAATGATATATTTTTAGTTTTCCTTCTTTAGGGTAGATGCTCTTTGAATGAACCAATATTAAAATTTAGAGATGCAGACCTGCTCTACAAACACTCAGCAAAAGACTGAAATAAGTTTAGGAAAACTTGCATAAGAAAAATTGTGAAATTTATGTACCTGTTCAAGCATGGGATTTATCTGTATGTTAAACTTAGAAGGATTTATTGTGTTTGCTGAAGTATTTAGTCATTCAAGCAACAATTTTCTTAACTTAAAGTCAACACTTACTTGTTTTATTACAATTGTAAAAATTGTTTCATTGCCTAAGGATGCAGACACAGTCTGAAAAACACAAAGATAGAGAGCATAGAATTTTCTTAATGGACCAATTCAATATGTTTTTAATTCCAACAATATAAAGAAAAATTATTTCTGGAAAGGTTTAATTTCAGTCTAAAGTGATATGTGTTCTGTGCTTCAGATAAATGTGGAAGTGGTAACATCAACATTATAGTGTAATGACTCTCTGCATTTTACCTCATTGGCAGTCACATCAGCTTACTCAGGAACGCAGTTCCAGCCTTTAAAGAAAAAAAAAATCAGATTGAATTGTACTCCTCACAATGCTGTAATCAGTAATCAATCCTATTTGGATAGATATTCTTAAACCTTGACTTTCTGGATGAAGTTGGACTTGTCAATGCTAAAGGTCATTTATAGGTGTTAATTAACCAAGAGGGAAATTAACAAACTAAGGTTATTTATTTATTTTGTCTGGCATTTTGCCTGGCATTTCTTTTTCTCACCTATTTAGAGTGCAGAACCGTTTTTTGTTATCTAAAGTCAGAGTTGTTTTTGCAGACTTGGTCTTCATAGAAAGCAAGACTGTTGGCGCAGCCCTTCTGCAAATGTGACCTGTTTCCATCAATAGAAACAGATTTTGGGGATGAAGATAAAAAAACACTGTATTCTTGGTGGGAGATGGAAATAAATTCAATGGAATGTATTTTGCACACAAATGTTGAAACATCAAAATTACTTGGACTTTGCAATATATATACATCCAGAATGTACACAGTAATGTGTCAAAATTAGCAGCAATTATCTAAAATGAAGCTCCTGAGAAATCAGTAGCTTCTCTAAAGGAGCTACAGCATGTAATCTGCCTAGTGTGCTTCAGATTAGTGTAAAAATAGTTTTAATGTTGCTAATCCTTACAGGCAGCATTGAAAACACTTTTTCCCCTCCTTATTTTATGGATTTCTATATCTGCTGTTAAATTTTAACATCAGAAGTAAAACTTCATAGTAACCATTTAGTGTTCATCAAAATAGTAATATTGTTTTTACCCTAATTCTTAACTAGCCTGAAAGCTAACTACTCGTGGTTCGTGCTGTTGTTGCTTATTTGCTGTTTTGATTTGGTTTTTTTTAACAAATGAAAATCTCTAAAGACTGGTTACCTTTTTTCTTTTTGTGTGTATATGTTGCCCTTGGTTATTTGAAAATGGCCTTGCTATTCTGGTAAACAGAGGCAAAATCATTTTGCTGCTCTCGCTCTCTCATTCTTTCTCTCCTCCCACAGAATTTCTTCATGGTATTTTGTGACCCAATTTACTTCTTTGTGTTTAAAAGGCTCCTATCTATGCTCTTTCTCCCTTTTTTATGAGTATTATTTTTGAAAAATATTTGCTAAAAAAGGACACCCCCTCCCTCCAATTCTTTATTTGGGGTGAAATAAAGTGGCTGGAGCTGATTCATGTGTTCCCAGAAATTGATGCCACTTCACCAATTCCCCTGTTTTGCATAGCTTTTTCAATACTCAAAATATATGCTTCTTCTGCCTTGACACATTTTTTTGAATGTCAATAAATTAGGTTGTCTAACTTCTTGTTAGTGGCATTAGTAAGCCATTCTTATCTGTTTTACCCCAAAGGCTGGTGTTTCTAAGTCCAATTTGCATTTCTGTTCTGAGCTTCGTAAGGCCATTGACTTTTTCCTGCTGCTACATTGTTGTACAAGAGCCCAGTAATTTCACTTGCATATTTTATATTAAATTGATAATTTGATGTTTGCAGTCTGCTTGAGAAGAATGGCTTTTTCTCTCTGTATGTTTGAAAGGTCTGGGTAAGAGTGGAACAGTGAAAACTGTTACATGGCTCTTCATGGCAAATGTTAAGAATTTATAAGAAAAATGTTTATGCAGCACTTTTTATTGGAGTATAGTCGGCTGTAGTTAATCCTCCTAAAAACTTCTCTTTGTACTGGATAAAATTGAGAAAGCTGTCACCTAGAGGTAATATGTAGGCCCCATACTTAGTTTGTCCCCTGACACAGAGTTTCTGTCCAAGGAAGTGCTTAACTACCTGCCTCCCATGAAGTATGAGAATCCCTCTCCTGGTGTATGGGATCATTTGTGGGATCAGACCACAGGGAAATATATGTAGTGTTGTTGATGCTTTTCCCTCCATGTGCTGTCATCTCTGAGCAAAGGAAGGAGAGTAGCACCTTGAAAAGCCTAGAGTGTCTCAGCAAGAAGGATGGAACAGTGTTAGGTAAGAAGGAGGACAAAAGGTATTTTTCTTTAAAAGTTTGGAAAGAGAGGGTGAAATGGCAGAGGAGGCACCTTTGTTGTTCCAAAATTAGAAGGTAGGAATGTTGATGCTTGGAAACAGTCAGCAGTGTTTTGGCAAACCAAAACCAAAAATTTATGTGTCCTTTACTCTGAGACAGAAAGAATATCTACCTACTGTAATTATCTTTAACACCATTAACTGAAATAGCAAGAGCATCAAAGTGGGAATTTCAATCCTTAGATGACTAGTATGGAAAAATTATAATTCCACATAAAGGAGCTGAGGGGTTTTTTTGATATATATAAAACTGGAAGAATGCTAGATTTATACCATGGCTTTAAGATAGTAAGAAAACAATAAGACTGAAAGTCTTGGTTGACTTCCTTGAGTGTATTTGTAGACAGAAGTCACTTCATGCAAACAGTCCGTTGTGCTGGGGGGCTTGTTTCACTCATCTATTTTATTTTCAGCACTCTGCTTCTTTTCAGAGACTTGGTGGGGCCCTTTTATCCACACTAGCAATGTTTTTCAAGTAGTGATGTATATATTTTTATTCTCTCCTTCTTTACATTGTTCTTCTCAAAAGAAATAAAATGGTACTACTACAAATGGGAAACTGAGGCACGAGAGATAAAGGAGGTGGGGTGGGGGGAAAGTGGAAGAGCCCCAAAAGAAATAGGAACTGAGAGTGGTCAGTTTAAGGTATTGAACTTCATTTCTCATCCAAGCTAGCTGAATGTTTTACAGTACTCTTAGGTTTCACAATCTACCTATTTTGGGTTTGTGTACACATGATGTGTGTGGGATGGTGTGCACATAATGCCTGTAGCCTTAAAGTTGATCCTAATGTATTTTCTTTGGGATCTCAAAAATATTAGATCATCACTTGCTTATCTACTTTGCTGTTATATCCCTGAGCTAGAGAGGTTGTTCCATGATGTGGCCTGCTATCAATTCACCAGTTAAAGTTACAGAATAACCTGTGCCCTAACTTCTTATTTGTTCTGAAACCAGCAATTTAACATATCATTGATAGACCAAGGCACATGATAGGTCTTTTCTGGCTGCATGTAAGTTGTGTCGTGCACCATATTGCCGTGTGGTGCCTGAGGCACTCAGCCTGAATGCTGCACAAGGACTAGACTGAAGAGATTGGCTGTGCTGTGCTATGGTACTGCTACTTGGGATGTGGATGTTGAATCAACTGTCCTCTTTTAATTGGGGCCACTTTCTGTTTACAGTCCTACTGCAAGGTAAAGTATGGGCAATAATATAGAGTTTAGTTCTAAACAAAATCATTGCTATACAACAATATACAGAACAAGTGGGGGAATGGCTCTTTGGTAGTGAGAGAGAATTCTCATTATACTCTGGGTAAACTTACTGTGTATTTTACAGTTCATGCCAAACTCTCCCACTGATTTTGCAAAGCCACATAATTTATTCACAGCTGAAAAATTCCTACAATGTTAAATTCATTCCCTATTATAAAGCTGTAGAAGGATAAAAATTGGTATGTGCCACCATGTGAATGATGAGCCACAAGCCATGTCTAACTTGGAGTCCTAAACTCCTGATTTTCATCAGGAATGTTAGTTGATGTTCTCTGATGTCTCACTTCCCATTTGGGAGACTCCCATTAAAAAGTTGCTTGGATTTTGTCATCTTAGTATTTTTAGAACATGTGTAGGTTAGAATTTGTCTCAATAGTTCGATGTCATTTCACACTGGTGTTTAAGGAAGGATCACTGGTGGACTATACCATTTCTGAAGTACTCTACTGATCTATTAAAATTAACCTCACAAAATAGAACAATTCTTAAAATTGATCAAGTTATGGAATATCAACAGCCTGCTAATCAGCTTATTCACCAGAAATTATGTATATTTTACCAGTAGCAATCTAGGCTAAACTGAGTGATTTGTGGTAAAATAAAGAAATCGTTGGAAATGTTGTCATTCTGCAGGAGACAGTGTAAAAGGGAGATTCCCTGCACATTTGGCTTGTGTGGAAGAAATATCCCAGTTAGCTCTCAAAGAGGCAAACCCTGATGGCTATTTCTTCTCAGCTCCTGCCTCCACTAATCAGCTGGGGGAGTTTGCTTTTACCTTTACATTGCTCCTTATGGCTTTTTTGCCATTCAGAATTTAATCATACCCTTGGCAAAATTCAGCTGCTGGGAGGTGGAGAGGGTAGGGGCAAAGGGCACGGCCTCTCAGAGGGGACTTGGGACCTCATCCCATGGCTTAGAACTGCAGTGCTTTTGGACGGCTCCACCCGCAACGCCTTGCTGGCAGTGAGCAAGCCAAAGTGGTGGCAACCAAAATACTGATGCTGTGGAAGGAGACTGTTGTGTGTTTTCCTACATTAGGGTTATGTTCTGTGCACTGGGTGTTTGTTAAAAAGAACCATGTACCACAGTCAGCAGGTTTTTTATGGTTTATTTTTTCCTTATTGTGTGTATTTTATTGGAAGTCTGAAACCTTATTTTTGGAATTATTTTTTCCTTCGTTAAGATCCATGCAAACACATTTCTGAACTATGCAGTTCCAAAAACTTGATGTTGCAACTGTGTAGAAAGTCAGGTGTGCCTAAGGTCCTTATGAACTCTAGTTGTTATTAGGAAAAGCCTATATAATTTATCTTTTGCATAATTTTCATGATTTCTGCAATTGTTTTCATATTTTTCTGAATAAGCTTAATTTTTTCCAATATGGAAAGGAATTATAGAATAAGGAACAGAGATATTAGCTTTAGTGATGGGTAAGTTCAAAATATATTGATTTTTTTTTTTACAATTTTTATGAAAGAGGGGTGTCCTAAATGTCAGCAACTAGGATGTTTAAGACCTGCAGTGCATTCTTATAATAGATGCTCATCAGATTTTCACAACTTTTACTTGGATGCTTTACAAGCATTAATTATTGTTTCCTGTTATGATTGGATAGCCTTCTCTTTGTGTAGAGCAAGTATAAGAAGACATCTTTTGAGGTTTTCATTTATGTGACTCAATAATTCATGCAGCTGAAGTCTCATGTATTTCTCTAATTACTGGAGTCTCAGAAACCATCATGATTCACATGACTTGAAATCTTAGTCTACAGTGATGGATATCTAGAGATAAAGTTGCCTCCATATCAGGACATAGTATTTGTTTTGATGTAGGCTGAACATAGTGATCATAACTAAGATAATTTACTGAGTTGTGTTTGCATGCTTGAAGTAACAAGCTTGTCATATTCTTAAAAAATACAATCTTTTCCCTTCTTTTTTACCTCAGTTCAGAGAGCAAGCCTGTGGATACATTTAGTATTAGAATCAGCATTCCAGCTTGTACCAGATGAAAATAATGTTGTTTAGATTGTGGATTAGTTTGTAATGAGTGGATTGCTCTTCATATTCTTAAAGCTCATTCCCTTTCCATCATATCTTTTGGAATGTATCCCAAAATACTGTTTATACAAAACAGCATTCAGTTTCATTTCTTCTATGATTTGGAGATACTGGAATCTTTTCTTAATCTCTAGTCTTCACAGAATCCACTCCAATATTTTCTTTTAGAAAAACAATGATAGGTGACTTGTCACTCAGCTCAAGAAAGAAAATAAGATTCTTACCCATGCCTACTGGGTTTGAGCGGTAGGCTTTCTTTCTTTTTTTTTATTTTTCTCCTCCTGCTTATCACATTGAGCTCTTTTTCTGGTCTAAGTTTGACAGTGGCTGGACAGTTGTTTATTTCAAGTTTTTTGAAAGAACTGTTGAAAAGCTTTTTGATTCCGTTTTTTGTGATTCCCTACTATAATGTATCTCTGGAAGAGATTCAGCCAACACCAGTCCTCTGCTTTGTACCCAATATACCCTTCTTCTGACTACCTTCCCCATTGCCTTGTTCTGCTTCTCCACCCTGTTACTCTGGTCTAATACTTTTACTAGTTCCACCTGCCCCTTTCTTTCTTTCTTTCATCTCTTTACACATCTTACACATGCTTGTTTTTTTCTCTGACAATGTAGTACATTTGTGAAGAAGAGAGTTTAAGTCTTTGATAAGACTAAATTATCAAATAATAATCTGTCACAATTTGTTTACCTTGAAAAATGCTGTATTGGTTAGTGTGCACTCATTTTGCAATGATAAAAGATCGTGAGCCTCGTTCACCTCTTCGTCTCTTATCTACATCTTTCCATGTGTTCCTTAGCCTATCCAGCCCTGTCACCTTCCTTTTAAAGCTACTTTCATCTGCTCTGCTATCGAGTTGTTGGCTTCAACTTGTGAATGCATGGTTGATTTTTTTAACAGTTTTATGCATGGGAAGAGATTCCTCATAAGCAGCTGACTAGCCATTTCATTGACCTTTATCTATACATACTTTTGAAATTCCCAAAGGGTCTCTGGCTGTATGTCCACCTCTTACTCTCACTTCGGGGTTTTTGTTTCAGCTATTACTGTATCATTACTTTCTCCTTTGTGCTCAAATCAATTTGTCTGTTCCTTGGCTTGTTGAGGTAGTTTATGCAGTACCTAGTAAAGGGCTGTGCTCCCTTGAAGGGGAACTCTCTCTCGATTTGCAGCTAAAAAAAGTAAAAGCAAATTCGTGTGTATTTATGAATTTGGAAGTTGTGGAAATTAATTTTTGCAAGCAAGATATACCTAATTATGTCTGTGCTGTGAAACAGTTCTTTTGAGGACACTGGCAGAAGTGTGGAGGGATATCCATTAAAGTGTTGTATTCCCTGTATGAATCTTCCCCTGGCCTTTTTTTCCTCTTGCGTTGAAGCATATATTCAGTCAGTATCTTTCTCTTCCACTGAAGAAAAAGTGTGTTTATGTAGCCCCTCCTTTGGGACACAGGTTTGAATTGTTTAGCAAATACATTAGCTGATGTTCCTTCTAGTTTTGTAATGACTCTCCCCATTGTGAGGTTAAGGTATGCTCTGTCTGTGCTGTTTTATTTTAAAATGTATTTAATTCTGTAAACACTAGGTGAGCTTTTAATGCCTTGCATAATATTTTAGATTCTATTTTGACCTTCCAATTTTCTTTGAGAACCTGAATAATTTATTTCTAAGTACTGAAGAGTTTTATAGTTGTACTACACAACAGTTTCCTTGTGGAAGGTCTGCTAGCTTCCAATGACCCTTAGCTGCCATCTGGTACAAATTCAAAGTGCTTCTGTCATCTGCTGCTAATTGCTGTCACCTGCATATTGCAGTCACTGAGCAACTTGGAGTGCAGTAAAGCAGGAGGCATACTGCTTTGTATAGCTGCAATCTATCCATAATACCCATGATTTCTTTATTAATATTAATTTAATAATAAAAAGTACATGCCTCATGAAATGGTATGAATTAATATAAATGACATTTCATGTTTATTTTAGTAACTTTCAGGGTTTAATCTGACATTAAAAAATGTGTGTAGATTTGTATTATAAATATATTTATTATTTCGGTATTCTTCAGCCTGTTTATTCTGCTGAGATTGTTCAAACTGAATCTTACAGAAGAGTTCTTTAATCTTTTTTGTAAGCTGATAAGCTTTAGTCAGGGCACTAGCCTACAGCACCATATTATATTAATGTATTTTACTTGTAATTTAGAGAACAAGAAGAATATCCTGATCTGAAGGCTAAACTGTCCCCTGTGGCACTCGCACAGCTGATAATCGTGAACTAGAAAGATGTGTATATCAAATAGTTTACAAAATGAAGCCAGCTGTGTTTCCCTACATACTGTGGCTTCCTGACATGCATCATTAAACCTTATTAGCTACTTCCTTTTACAAAGATTCTTGTAGTCTTGAACATTGCATATTAACATTTTCTGCCCCTCCAACTGGAAATTATTTGCTTTATTGTAGAGTGTCAACTTGCTCTGGTTTCTGATATGCGTTCTAATTGGTACTTTAGAGTATAATCATAGTGAAATACCACTCCGTGCATTTCTTTATTTGGAAAATTAATACAGACCTTTTCACTTCATCTGTCAATCTGTGCAACTTTTCACACAATTCCCAACTGTTGGGATTGCTTGCAAACCATTAAGTATGAAATGGTTCATAAAAATGTCTTTAAGAATATAAACATAAAAAGAAGGAGTTGACTTTTATGGTGGAGTTTTTTTTTGTTGTTGTTGCTTGCTTAATAGAAATAAAGCTATTTCAGCTGATAAATTTAATGATGTAAAAAACCTCAAAAATGTACTGATATTATAAAGTTAATTTTTGTTGTTCAGATGAGGCTTTGTTTAATAAAACACTCATCCTGCACACATGCACACACACACACCACTTGATTGCTGAATTCTGATAATGAAATTCAGCACTTAAACCTGAGGAAAGCAGAATTTTTGAAATATTACTCTCTCTGTGGGTTACAACAGATTTAGAATTAAGTACAAAAATCAAAATATCTATTATGCATATGCACTTGTACATTTACAGCTCTTTTGTATATCTGACCAGAAAGACAATTAAATACTTTTAATCTCTGTGGACAACATTATGGAAAATATTATTCCAGAACCTTATTAATTGTATGATCTCAAGAATAATTTCAAAGAAACATGTTCTGTTAATTGTCTTGATACATATTTTGTGTTTATTTTAGGACAGGAGGCACTAGTAACACAGACTTTGTATAGATTATGACTAACCTGTAACTGTATAAAGAAAAAAAATTAAGAACCATACTAAAAACCTTTTTGTTGATATTTCTCATCTAAAAAGTTTAATAATTGTTTCAGAAGGACAGTTTTCTTCCTAAACACATTGGTAGATTAAAATTGAGCTAGAAATTCTAGAGTCCAGGTCGTAATTCCTACTACATATTTGAGTCTGAAAATGGATGATTTTACATTATACTAGTAAGAAGCTGCACGTCAAATCATATCTAGAAGTCTTCATTGAGAAGATTTGTTTTTTCTGTGCCTTAAATGGTTGTGGACATTTGCTCTGGATTTATTTTGAGTATTTCTACTCATACTTGAAGAAGGTTCACTCCCCTTTCTTTGGCATTTCACCCTATATTCTGACAATTAATTAATCTTTTAGGAGACTACTGCTGATTTCCCACCATATAAAGCAGCTTTCAAGGTCCTGTTTAATTTTGAAGTAAAAATGAAAACAAGTTTTTCTTTCAGTATGTATCTCAGGCTTTTTGAAACATTTCTTCTCAGCTTGCCGGCTAACAGGATTTTATACTCGGGAATAGCTAGGGACAGAGACAAAAGTTCGATGAAGTCAAAATGCACTTTCTCAGTTCCTGTCTCCCATATTTTTCCATTTATTCTTGAATATTATTATATGTAAATATACATTCATAGTCTTTATGAATAAGATTCATATGTGAATGCTTCGAAACAAACTCTGAGATGCTGTGTGTTAAGTGGTTGTTCATTTTTTTAACCTGATTTCCTGTGCAAGAATACCTGGATGGAAGTGTTTGTATCTGGACCTGTGCAGAGATAGGTTTAATGATGGACGTGGAGTATACATAGCAGAGGAGGAGGGAGATTGTGGAAATGCTCCACCAATTAATGAATCACTGCATACTGCCAATTTTAATTCCTCATTCAAGAATTTTTATTCATTCTCTTGCATGTATTGGCTAATCCATCTTCTGAAAGTTTCCTCAGTCACTTTAATAATCTGTGTGTTGTATCTACTGTATTATTTCATTTACATTCCCATGAAGAAAGGTTGCAGCTCTAATTTCCATCTACTTTTATAGCATAGGCACCAGCTTAATGTATCAGTGTTTATCACTGAAGTTTTTTTCCAACTTTCATTAACTTTTAATATAACAAGGTGTAATAAAATGAAATGTATGTGATTTACCCGAAGAGAAATTTTAAAAATGCACCTCTCAATTCAATCTCGAGTAAGAGGGAAGGAAAACATATCCTTTCTACTGTCTTTAGATTAACTTTCAGTTTGAGATAAAATGAAATTGTGAAATTTTAATATAAGCCTAGACTTTCTGGATTCTTGGTTTTGTTTATTTAATTATATTCTTAATGGAAAATTTGCCATGTGTTTTGATAACCTTAGCTCTAACCTCTCTTACCCCAGCCCTGTGAGACATTAAACTCATTACAAAATGTAATAATCTCTGCTAATAGCTTAATCCAGATAGTCTATGAGGAGATGAGTTATTAACACCTTATTTTGAATGTGGAGTAAGGAAATGTTGGATTTTTTTAGTTACACATTTTCCAGTATTCAATTTCAAAGATGTCTTTGAAAAACCTGTAAGGTTCTCATACCATTTATGAAATAGTATTAAACATAGTGGGCCATATATAAACCCCACAAATTCAGTCCCTGCTATGAAAATACTACTACATAATAATATATATACAGAATAATACTACAGTTTTCTATTTGAAAAAGTTTAGACCAGTCAGCTGCATGGTCTGAAGTGTATATTTAATACTATTCCCAAAATTTATGCAAATGAAAGAGCTAGCTGTTGCTGTCAGTTTGTTAGGTCCCTTTTGTAATTGTTTTTTCTTGAAGGAAGTAGTACCTGTTACTGAGTTGGGGTTTTTTTACATATATCACAATTTTTTGGATATGTTTATATATTTATTTATATGCAAATTATTTATATGCAAATTCTACACAATAAAAGTTTTGGAACCAGTTCTCCCTGTGCTAAATTTGCAGTTACTGTGGTACAGCTAAATATTTTCATCTGTGAGAGAGTAAATCATGTTTTTTTTAACCTGCTCAGATATGAAAAAATGCCATCTCCATTGAGTGTTTTAATAATAGTGTGTAATGTGTAAAGCTGCTTATTCTGTATTCTGACCCTTGAAAGACCTGATTACATGATAGCATTCATAGAAAAGTCTTGAGTTGAAGCTGATGACGGCTGAGCTTAAAGAAGATATATCAAGCACATGTGGAAGGTACATACAAAATATAAATCTGAAGATAGTGTTTCAGTGTAAAATCAAGCAGCTTTAAATCATTCTCTTCCCCCAATGCCGAGAATTCCATGTCTTAGCAATATTGAACAGATATAAGAAGAATTGCGAGTGCTCAGAAACTCTAAATGTCTTCTGTGCTGTGTACCTAGGTTTTTTTTAAATTGAAAAAAATACCTGATGAATTCGTTTCACTGTGTGAATGCTTTTGGTTGTTGAAGCTTTGAGTATGACTAGTTATCTTATATTACTGAAGCACTTATTCTAAATTGATAGGTGGTCTTGAGAAAATGTTTTCAACTGGTAGCTTTTAATAGGAGGAGAGTAGGTTTGTGATACACAGGCCCCGTATGGATACCGGACTTTAAGGGGCTGTTAACCTTTTCGATTTCTTAATGCGCGCTGTACACGTTTTAATTGTTCGCGTTCGTGACAAATACGGAGCTAAATCGGAGAACATACGGTCGCACAGCATCTGCCTAGCACAGCCCTCAGGTGCCGGGCTGTGGCTGCACGGAGGTGCGCGGCTTTGCCGAGGGGGAAATAGAAATGGAGCGGTGCGAGCGCAGCCCTGAGGTGCCGGGCTGTGGCTGCACGGAGGTGCGCGGCTTTGCCGAGGGGGAAATAGAAATGGAGCGGTGCGAGCGCAGCCCTGAGGTGCCGGGCTGTGGCTGCACGGAGGTGCGCGGCTTTCTGAGGGGGAAATGGAAACGGAGCGGGGCGAGCGCAGCCCTGAGGTGCCGAGGGCCGCGGCGGGCGGGCGCGGGCGCCCTCTGCTGACCCAAGCGCGCAGGCAGCGCCGCCCGCCTGGGCCTCCCCTCCGCCCCCGGGCGAAGCCGAGCGAGAGCCGCATATCCACGGCTTGCCTGCACCGCTCTGCGGGGAGGCTCCTTCTCGGAACGAGCGTCAGAATGAAGAGTGTGTAGAGACAGTAGTGGAGCTTACCAAACCGCAAAGTGTCAGTGACAGCCAGAGTTACAGTCAGCGGGATATTAAGAATGAGCCGTGTTCAGTTTCTCTCGTTGGGGTCATTTGAAACAGAGTGTTTTCCTACAGAGTAAATCGTTGGCATTCAGGTAAACCAGGATACAGTTGAGAAAGAAGACACGCTTAGGAAGGTTATGAAATCTGTGACTAGCATTTGACAAAACGAATGCCTTACTTCAAACAACTGAGCCCTACGGAAGTGCAGTTGTGGAAATAGCTCACTTACAGCTTTTAATGCAGTAGACAACTAGAGAGAGCTAAGCACCTCTGAAATCCTGGGGAGGACTCTCAAGCTTCAATTTGAGTATCCAGACTCAGATGATGTTGAGTCTGGAAAAGGCAACAATATAAAATGGATGGATAAATGAGGCAGAGAGAGAAAGAACGGTGTGAGTCCTCTTTTTTTTTTTTTTNCTTTTTTTTTTTTTTTTTTTTTTTTTAGCATCATAGGTATCACTATTTACAAAAGGGAATTCTGGTTCCGAAATGATTCGTTTAGCGTTTTGAAAAAAAACACATATTCATTTATGAATAGAGTGTTAAAGTAAAGCCAGGCAAGTCATCAGGGTAATTTCAAAATAAAATAAATGTATTCTGCTTTTAAGAGAAGTTAAACCTCTGGTTTTGAAAATGTATCAAAGCACTACAGCAACATACTTGAGCTTCTCTTTTATTGGACAATAACCTGTATTTCTTCTTGAGTTCTAAAAATTCAGAAAATTTTTTCAAGGTTTCATTGTTGTCCTTGCAGCTAAGCCAGTGATGCGACCGTGTTTGAAATTTGACATCAGAAAAAGCGGGGACCGATGACTTTTTTTACTAAATGGCCACTTTATATATTTTTGTGTTTTCTTTGCTTTTCCCACCTTTGAATCTACTGATCAAAATAAGGAGAAAGATATTAAACAGTGTATCATACTGTATGCACTGTATGCAAGATTTGGTAGGTTTAATATTATTCAAGTCTGGTTTGCAGAGAAACATATTTGTGTGGACCATTGTTTGAATACAGGGAATTAAGGCAAGATGCTTACTAAACCTGAATTTACTTCTTTTGTTTCATAGTTAGATTAGCTTAATGTGGTTACCTGGATTACTGAGCAGTCAAGACTTTGAATCATAGGAATTATTAGACTTAGGAAAGAAGAAACATTTACAGATTCCAAAGTTGCTTTTTCTAGTTTTAGTGTCAAAGATTAAGGTAGACAGATAAGGATGTGTTGCCTTATTAGCCTCTATACACAGATTAGTAATCTGTTGTTTCTAGGAACTATAGGGAGGGTTTAATAGATTATTGAAAAAAGTCATGACAGTTTGGGTAAATGCAGCTGACTGTATAGTATAATCTTTTTTTTTTTTTTTAATAAATGATGAAATGCTACTAATCATTTTTGTTAGGCAAACCTTGTTTTTGTCATCCTGAAGCTGAAAGATGTATTATTTGAATTTTAGTATTTTTAAATATTTACTGTTACTTACCTTTTACATCTAAGTGTAATTAATAAAAACATATATAATGTACTAGTGTTCAATGCTTCATAAATTAATTTCAGAGCATGTATTAAAAATAGGAAAGAAAAATTTTATGTTTGTGGTGTAAATTAAAACCCAAGTCCCTCTCAAACATGCATACCATGAAATTTCATTGTAGTCAATGTAGTGTTTGGCAGTGCAGAACCAGGCTGATTACTGAAATATAATTACCTTTGTGGAGGAATTTGGTTGCAGGGGGAAGTCTGTCATAAGACTGTGCCTTAATACTTCAATAGTATTAAAGTAGGGCACTTAGAGGCTGTTCGTGAGCAATTATTTCTAATGCACTTTAAACTGTAATTGAATAAAAAATAGCTATACTAGACTATTTTGAGAAATCTTTGCCATTTTATAACATTTAATTATCAAATTTTGCATTTCAGTATTCTAGCATTTTAAAAGTTCTCATTTTCAAAGTAATATGCATTTTATATGCTAAAAGAATTGTTCTATTGCTACAATAATAGCTTCAGAAGATAACCTTTCCTAAAAGTTAAGCATCTAGGGCAGGAAGAGCAATATTGTTGTTCAGATTGTATTTCAGTAACCAGAAGAGTTCTTACTGTTTTCAACTTTTTAATTACATAAAGATTTTTCTCATAAGATAATGAATTATACCTTGTGGCCCAAAATGTGAAGTGTAGACTTTGAATCATTCCCTCATTCAAAAATGTAGTGTTTTAAAAACTTGTCAGCTTTTTTACCATGCAAGTAGACAATTGATGGCATAAGCCATTACTTTATTGAGAACCATTAGCTATTTAAAACTCTGTGCATAAATTAAAGAGGAGCTAAATGGATTTTCAGTTGTTGCTATTAGTAGCATTTTAAATTATACAGGCAATTATTGTGTTCATTTTCATTATCGTAGAGCAGCCCCTTTGCAAAACTATTGTGGTTTTCTTAGACATTATGTACAAATTTTCCCTTGGAGATTAAAATTTCCAGTGGTGTGTTTAATTTTGTTAAGTTGTTTCAAATAGAACAAATATTATGACAAGTAGGAGAAAATTTGTTTTACTAATGTGGGAAATAGCAATAAATGTGGAAAATTACTCCAATTCTTGTTTCATCTATTTCTAATATTTTCATAGTTATTCTACTTACTATTTTCCAAAGAAAAGAAGTAGCTTTTGTAAGATGGCATATTTTACAAATGCTTTGATAAAATCACAGTATAGTTAAAATGAAGTTATCCACTTTTCCAATATTCAGATGAATTTTAGAGAATATTAGTGAATTTCTACATAAAATTTGTCTGGATAGTTCAATAGTGTTTCCTTAGTTGACTGCAGAAATTAAGTGTGAAGGTGCAGAATTAAACTAATTAATATCTTTTAGTACTATTGGAGTAACTAGTTTTTGAGAAATGGAGAATGCATTTCTATTAAAACCTACTTTCTTTGCGTGCCTTCTTAAGTAGGATTCTGCATTTACCTTCACTTACTATAGTAAATAAAAATATTAAAATTTACTATGGCCAATAACGTGATCTATATTAAAAAGAATGGCATTATTAGTAGCAAATCAAGTGTTCTTGAGAAAAAGATTTATAGTGTCAAAAAAATTTCAGGATCAGCTTTTTTTTCATCATAATACCGCTCCAAACACATTTTTGTTGGGTCTCAAACTTAAATTCATGTCTGTCTTCATCCATTGGAAAGGTTTTCATGCTTTGAGTTAGCTACATATCAGTATGCAGTGGACTAAATTTAATGTTTCTGTCCTAAAAGTGGCATTCTTTCCACAGAAGCTCTTTATTCATTTCTGTTCTGGGGTGGGGTTTTTTATGGGGGGTGGAGAGGGGAGAGATAGGCTTTCACTACCATGATGCAGGGAGAAAAAAGTGTGAGGTGGTAGTTATGCATATTGCAAGACAGTGATTCTTTATTTTATTACAAAAAAAGACCAACTCTAGAAGGCCAGATTAAATCATTCCTTTCACTTTTTAATGGGATTTGGATGAATAGAGTAAAATATGCACTTTGCATTCATTGATAGCATCTTTAGGTTGAGGTAATTGAGTCTTTTTTCCCTGACTGAATGAATAATGACTTCATCTGATCCTCAGCGAGGCCTGAAACTTAGGCTGCCTTTGTCAACGCAAAAAGATCTAGGCTTTGAAACATGCTCTACTTCCCTGGCTTCATTTTTCTTCATTTTAATCCAAAAACCTATTTTTCTCAATAATTCAAGCATAAACTATGTAGTAGTCGAAGCAGCGGAAATTGCAAGATATTTGTCCTCGTTGTGCTGCTTTTTAAATGCAGCTGATAAATCAGCCGCTGTGGTCTTCAGCTGCCTGGTTCTCTAGGGAAGGGACAGCCCATGTGTAAGCCAGATTGCTGGAATTTTTAAGAACTGTATTTAAAGTGCTTTTTTTGCAGACTGTTTGTTATCAAAGGAAGTGTTATGTTTTACTGGTCTTACTGGCAAGACTTGGAGATAAAAGGGGCATCTGTGATGGGGCCTAGGAAACTCTTCCTGACATAATTTTCCCACATATTTTACCGACTACTAGAGCATCCCAAAAAGTGGAGGAGTAAAAATACCCTAGCTTACGTCATACATTATTGAAATGGTGAGAGTCTTAGTTACACAGCTTAAATATATTTTTTTTCATGAGAAACACTGGTTGAAAGATAGCTTCTCCTAAATGCTTTACTTAAAATGTTTCTAAATCAAATACCTTTTTATTCATGTAAAGTTAAAGCTCTGTTTCACTATATTGGTTTGAAAATGGATATTCCACTTGATTGTTGTTTTTATTATTATATTGGATAAGTGAAAGCTTTATACAATTGAAAATCGTTTCTGTGGCCTTGGTTCAGATTTACGGAGTGGGATGAGAGTATAGTGACAAGTCGCAGTGCACTTGTCACATGAATGAGAAGTCACAGGCTCCATCCCATGTGCCTGTTGGTGCTTGAATCTAACTGGGATTTGATCTTCTAGCAGTCAATGAGCTTCCCTACAAATATACACAGTGCCAGTATTTTTGCTGCATGAATGACAGAAGAAAATTGTCCCTGCTCATTTGTTCATCTGTAATTGTCTTTCCTCCTTGCCCTTCTGTGTTCCTGTCCTAGAGTAAGGAATGGAAAAGGGATGTGTCAGACTTGAAGCCATTCAAAAGGCTTGGCTGGGACAGTTCACATTGGTTCTGGGAATTGTTATTGCCACAAAACCAAGGAACATCTTTTGTGTGCAAGAATAGGAATAACAATCAATGCAATTATCAAAGTTCAGTTAATTGTTACATGTGCATGGATTTTTAATAGGTAGGAATAACCAAAGCAAATAATTGCTAGTTGTTTGCATTGCAGAAGCATAAATTTAAGAAAAACTCCTGTCTAACTTGATTTCTTTTTCTTCCTTCAGGTTGGCTTGCTGGACCTGGAGCTCAATCAACTGACTAAAGCCCTGTTTTTGGCTTTAGTTGCACTATCAGTTGTTATGGTAACTTTGCAAGGATTTGTAGGCCCGTGGTATCGCAACCTTTTCCGGTTCCTCCTCCTGTTTTCCTATATCATCCCAATCAGGTATGTATAAGAATGAAAACACAATACAGTTGTCTAATTTCACTCTATGTGGCTTTCTTGAAATTTATACTTGCTTCTCATTGCAAAGGAAATTGATCTTATCAGGAAGCTGAAGGAGAAGGTGCCAACAAATCTGCTGATTCTTGAAGGATCACTGTACAGAAAACAATACTGTTGTATTTTTTTGTATAATGTTCATCTTGCTGGAGTAATCAGGATATCTAATCCTTTGCTAGCATAAATGTATTAATAAGGATACAATGTTGGTATATGAGAAAGTGGTTTCAGGAGACATGCAGTTGAATGAACTGCTAGACACATTATGGAATTTTATTTTTAATGCCTTAAATATTAAAAATGTTCCATTTCTCTGGTTAAAATACAGACATTTTACCCCAATAATGATTAATTTAAATTGGATGGCTGAATAATGTAAGTGCTCTTTTACAATGAGACGAGTTTTAACATGTGTAACCAAGTAGAGACTTGCTCTGAATTAATTAATTCATTAAGCATGAGTACTGTATATTCAAATTGCAGATAAACTGGAACACGAAATAATATCCATGTGTGTAATCAAGTCTTCTGTAGACGCAGAAGTGAGAACACTGACTCTGAAATGAATTCTTTTCTTTGCATGGGTATTGCCTTTGCAAAATGGAAGTACTGTTTCCTGTTAAAATACACAGTGTTTAGATTAAGGTAATTGTTAATTTTAGATTCTCATAAAGAACTGTTCAGTTTGAGATACATCATTCAGTAAGCCCAGTGATCAGCCAGAGTTAGCATCTAAACTGTAGCTAGATTTAAGACCCGTCCCCTCTGGCAAGCACACAATATATAAGTTCATGTAGTAAAGAAAAGGGAAATTACAGGAGGATTTCATTAGGCCTCTTAATCTAAGCTTACGTTACTTTCATGTTACTATGATCATGTTTTTCTAAGTACCTGTCTGTGTGAAGGAAATTGTATTATATTTGACCAATGGGATACTCAGGATGCCTCTGTCATAACATTTTGTAACTTAAAGGACGCTCTTTTTATAGTACTTGTGTGTTGCAAGAGAAACTGATTCAGTGGGAAGTTGAAGGATAAGGTTTTGGCAAATCTGCTGGAACCACAATTTTGGGATATCTTTCTAAACACTGTCATAGTCATAACTCCTTTACTGCTTGTATGATGCTATTCAGTCATGTTGCCATCTCCCCCCTACACCAACAGTTACTGAATATTAAGCAGTTTATCCATGTGAAGTGTTAAAAAGGCCTCCATTCAAATGGTTAAGTCTATGTTTTACTGAGAGATGCACTTTAAAACTTCCAGGGGAGGGGAAAAAAGAGCTAAGGATATAAAGGATCACTTCTAACTAAAAGCATAACTTTTAACCATTTTAATATCTTTGTTACTGGATGCAAGAAGATTAAGGCTATATAGGTGTTGTAAGTAAATTTTAGTCTGTTTTGAAAGTTCAACATGTGCCATTGAAAAAACATGTTTGCTGAGCAGCTCGTTTTCAATGTAAGAATTTAGTGGACTTTTGGAATAGCTTTTCTCTAAAAATAATTTCTAGCATGTATCCAATCCAACTTAAAATTGTTTGTGGGAGATAATATAAAAACTAAAAGTAGTAGAGAAAATAAAAGTATTAGTATTGGTTTAGTTCATCAGACAGAAATTTATCGGAGAATGATTTCCTCCCTAGAGTTTTATCTGTTTCTCTTCC
Organism: Donacobius atricapilla; assembly: GCA_013397315.1. Classification (NCBI taxonomy): domain Eukaryota; kingdom Metazoa; phylum Chordata; class Aves; order Passeriformes; family Mimidae; genus Donacobius; species Donacobius atricapilla. The sequence continues at coordinate 312,119 of WBMY01014473.1, forward strand.
AAATTTTCTTCAATTTGGATCTTAATAAATACAGGGTTGCTTCCCACACTGTCAGCAAAATGAACAACTCAACCAGACTGCTGCTCAAATATGACTGCGCTTCCCTTCCTCTCTTCTGTATGTTAAGCATGGAAATGACTTAATGTTTAGGCTGTATTTGGAGCATAAACTCTCAAAGATGAAAATTACAAAGCAAATGACATTGAAGCACCAGGTGTTGTATCCTCCCATTATTTTTAAAATATCTGTATGGGGGAAATAATGAACTTACAGATGTAAACAAGATGTCAGAGATTAGGATTCACTGGTAGAGGCAAAGCATATCTGTACTAAGGCACACGTGAAATGTGTTGCTTGATAGTTTCAGAGAATTCAGGAAGTCTCTGATTGTGGAGCTTTTTTGCAGTTCTGTTTGGCTTTTGGTTTGCAGAGCAAGGAAACTTCCAGATATGCAATAAAAATATCTTTTCATGGCTAAATGTGTTTGGTGAAGATCATTAGGAAGATTATGATAGAGTTAGTAGAGCTCAACTGATCTCTGTGCAGCCTCTCCAATAATTTATAGGTACTTCGGAAAGAAGCTGATTCCTTGGGATTCAGCTGCATCCTAAGTAAGTACTCATCTAGATGGATGTTGTTGCACTTTGCGCTAGGTATCACTGTGAGTCATGTAAGAGGTATAAACATAAAACAACTGTAAAAAAACCCTAACAGCACAGCAAAATAAAAACCACCCCAATATGCAACACTTACCCACTCCTTACCTCCAAAAAATCATCTCCCAACATCGCATGTGTTTTGTGGTGCACAAGGAATCAAGAAAAATACAAAAAAAGTAGTAATAGACTGATATCAAAAGCTTAGTCCATCTTTACACTGTTTGAAAGTTAGAATCATTATGCACAAAATGTTTTGAACAGTCCCACACCCGCAAAAATGTTTGGCTCTTAAAAATTTTTCTGTTATTAATGTTTTCTTTTTCCGTATGGAGAAACCATAGCCCAGGGAGCCTCCATAAGCAATCTGCTGCCCTAAAAAGTCAAGCTATTTTAATTTCTTAAGATTTATCAGACAAGGAGGATATAAAGCAAGTCCTTGACAGACTGTCCAAAACAAAGTAAATCTCTTTAGGATTATCTTCACCTATTATCTGAGTTTTTCCATGTTCCTTAGCATTTTTAGGCTTTTTTCTATTTGACTCTAGCCATCTAGACTGTATCGCCTTAGTGCAGTTGTCACATAGCAAGCTAGCAGGGAGTGTGTGTCCTCAGGTTTGTCTGTGCTGCCGCTCTTTGTGATAACCAGTGTGCAAGTTCTTAAGTCTGTGATGTTGCCTTTAATTTTTTAATATGGTGCTTTTGTCGAACAACTTGTATTTTTTTGATTGTTTTCTGAATGACAAGGGTCAGAAGGGAATACCAGTCATGCTAATGAAAAGCCAGCATCCTGGGTAGGGGAAGATTTTTTTAATTTTAAGTGCAAGAGAATAAAGAGGTTTTAATCAATATGGGATACAATATACCAACTACTACTGAGATGAAAATTCCAATGTGTGTGTATATGGGTGCAGGAAAGATGTTAAGGCTGTTAGAGAGCCTTGTCACAAAATGATTCTGTTCTTTCCCTGGCCTTGAGTACTAACATGTCTTTATCAGCTCACTTGAGCTATCATAGAAAATGGTTCAGAAAGACCAGGCCAAAGAAAAGATTTAGCAATGGCACTGCCCCACAAACCTGGATCACCTCCACCACCAATGGACTTTGTTCATTGTCCAGTCGTTTTCACCGCCTTGAAAGATACAGTGAGTTGCACTTTGTTTCAAGGTCTTCTGTATGTTTGGGTTTTGTTAAAAAAAAATAGCCAGGAAAGTTTTTCAAGATAATTTCGGTTTAGCCAGACAATGTTCGGTGAAATTGCTGCCTCACATAAAGACATGTGAGTCTTGTAGCTGTATGTGCTTCTGCTTAGCTGTTAAGAACTGTAGAGGATTTACCATAAAATTATGAGATATTGACAGGGGGTCTGTTAAAAATGTGTATCACCCAGGCTCTATATGTAGTTGCAGTTTAAAGCTGGATTGACAAGGTCTTAATTAGCCATCGTTTTAGAGGGATCCTTTTGTTTTAGCTTGAACCGAAGCTGAAATGTCTCTTGTCCTTTCCTTTGGACACCCCAAGGCTCCCAGTCATTGCAATGTTCTGCCCAAAGAAGCCATCCCAAATGACTGGAAGTAACTGCCTTGCGCTTAAGTAGTAAAGTTTTGGGGCACTACATGATTCCTGGCTGGTTTTTTTCCTGGGTCTTTAGGAGAAGCACTTAAATCCTTCAAGGTATGTCAGTCTGTTCTCAGAGGCAGTGAGGAAAACACTGCCAGGAGGTCTTAGGTCTGAAATTCATTAATAGCCCCTCAGATCCCAGATCATACGGCTATGAATTTCTGTGTTTTCTTGAGATCCAGAGAACTCACACCTATGCAGATTGTCTAACAGCAGAAAGCAGCTATGCAGCTTTCAATCATGCTGTAGTTTCTGCTGTGTTGGAACTCAAATCTGTATAATCTATAGATGTGAGAATATCAGTATATGAAGTCTCACACAGAGAGACAGAATATATATTAGATATATGATGCAAAGATTTCAGTGTGGAAGAGCTAAAGAGCTGCTTATGAAGTGGCTTAAGCAGGTGGTTTAATACACATTTGGTGTATTTTGCTTTAATACCATATAATGATAGGTAATGCAATCTCTATAGAGACTGAAAGACATTATGTGATGCTTCAGGATATTTTACTGATGAATTTTGCAGAAGTTATAGTGTGTCTCTCTTATGCTAAGACTGTCTTACACTGTCCAGCATGGTGCTGTACTACTGCCTGAGCTAGCTTAAGCTGGAGCTTGTGCTTCTCTTAAAATGTCTGATATTCATGCTACATAGAAAAAGCACAGAATCATAAAACTATTTACATTAGAGGAGACTTTTAAGATCATCAAGTTCAACTATTAACCCAGCACTGCCAAGTCCACCACTAAAAGATGTCCCTAAGCACTAGTCAGATCTGTCGTTCTTTTAAAATACCTCCAGTGATCTAGACTCTACCACTTCCCTAGGCATCTAGTTCTAATACTTGACTCTAGCCAACTAGAGTTCTGGCGAGGAAATTTTTCCTAATATCCAATCTAGAGTTCCCCTGGTATGACCTGAAGCTGTTTCCTCTTGAGACTGACCCCTGCCTGCCTACACCCTCCTTTCAGGCAGTTGTAGATAGTGACAAGGTCCTCTGAGCCTCCTTTTCTCCAAGCTAAACACCTACAGCTCCTTCAGCTAATCCTCACAACACTTGTGCTCCAGACCCTTCACCAGCTCCATTCCCTTTTTCTGGACATGTCCCAGCCCCTCAGTGTCGTTCTTGTAGTGAGAGCCACAAAACTGAGCACAGGATTCAAGGTGTGGCCTCAGCAGTGCTGAGTACAGGGGACAATCACTGCCCTGCTCCTGCTGGCCACACTATTGCTGACACAGGCCAGGGCCATTGGCCTTCTTGGCCACCTGGGCACTGCTGGCTCATGTTCAACAACTGCCAACCAGCACCCCCAGGTCCTTTTCTGCTGGGCAGCTTTCCAACCACTCTGTCCCCAGCCTGTGGAGCTGCCGGGGGTTGTTGTGATGCAAATGCAGGACCTGGCACTTGGCCTTACTGACCCTCAGACAGCTGGCCTCTGCCCACGAGTTCAGTCTGTCCAGACCCCTCTGTAGGTCCTTCCTTCCTTCCAGTGGATAAACACTCCCACCCAACTTAGTGTCCTCAATGAACTTACTCAGGGGACACTTGATCCCCTTGTCCAGATCATTATTACAGATATTATAAAACAGGACTGGCCACAATACTGAGCACTTCTAAAACAAGTAAATTTTCTCACTGATCTGTTGTAGTAAATCTTCCTCCTTTCAAATCTTGCAACATTGCCTGTTTGCTCCTAGGTGTTTTTCGGTTTTTTTTCTGGTTTTAATCTTATTACAGCAAGGGATACTGAATTTGTGTAGAATATACAAGAAACCCCCCATGTTATAAATGTTATTTGTATTGGACCTCTAATGTCCATATTGTCACCTTTGTATAAGAGGCCTAATGAAAGACAGCATCTGACCTGGTAAATATGATAATAACAAAGAAATATTTTTAATAGGAAACAATTGTGCCTTTGAGTTGCGCATGCTACATCTCTCATGCAAAGCTGCTTGTTTGTCATGTGGTAGGTTTTTGTGGTTTTTTTGTTTGTTTGTTGGTTTTAGGTGTTTGATTTTTTGGGTTTTGTTGCCTTTTTTTTTTTTTTGCATTCTTCGATGTTTTAAGCCTGTAAGAAATTGACAGATTAATTTTTTCATTAATTATTCCCTAGATTTCCTCCTGGATTTTTAAGTTCTATGTTACAACGTGTAATTATCTCTGTCTGGGTTGCATTTGGCCCTTGAAAAATTGCATGTGCCACTATCGCTATAGCAATACAGAGTTGATACACATTTTTTTGCCAGAAACACTTAATCATAAATGTGTGGGGTTGAGTTCTCTTTTAAACCTACATTCACTTCCAGATTTTCATGCAAAATGCTATGTGTACCTTCCTTAATTTTCTTTAACATGCTTATATAATAGACAAAGTTTAGAAAAAATAGTGCAAGAGAAGTAGTGAGACCAGTTAAGAAACAAACAGGAACACAGTTCTGAGGCTCTTCTTGGGAGTGCCAAACAGATTCCAAAAAACCTAAATAAAATATATATATAGTGGACAAAACCCAAAGGAGTATTATATTCTAGTTTCCTCATCAAATAGAATATGAGAGATGGAGAAATTAAAGGATGACCTATAAGTTGGTTTTTATTTGCTTAGATCTTCATATAATACTGTGTTTAAATGAAGTAACTTCTGTTTTGTTCTATTTTTATTTGTTTAGTGCCAGTTAATACCAGTTACTAGGCTCCAAAATATCAGTTTCTGTGAAGATTTAACCTTCCAGGCATGTTGAATTGGAAATATTTTTGGTTGTTTCTTGATCAATAATTTAAAAATTATTCCTTTTTTTCTGGTTTTTTTTTTTTTTTGTTTAGATTTTGGATAGTGCATGTATCAGTGAATAGTTTATGTCTCTTTCAAGAAAGTAGAGTTATGTTAAGAAGGTTAGGGGATGTAGACATAGGGGATTTGGTGCAGTTTTGGGTAATAATGGGACCAAATATCACCTTCAGTATCATTTTCACTGAGAAGGAAGTCCTGAAAATTAAAAGACTGCATCTCAATTACTTCATTTATTTTAAGTGGATACCATTTTGGGTACTCATACTATATCTGGAGTTTTGGCAGAGCTTTGGTTTTTTTTGGTTACAAAACTCTTACATATACAGAACTGCTCAGGAATTTAGAAAAAAAAAACACTACCATCTAATTTTTAGTCAAAATCATACTTGAATTTTATTTGGCACAATATCACTCTGTTCACAAAATTGTCATTGCTAACTTCATTAGGTCTTGTTCGCTTTTCAATGAGTCATGAATGGTAGAATGTTTCTGGAGTTTCTAAATGTATTTGCCAAACTTTCTCAGTGAAAGCCCTTGCTTATTGGGAAATTTGTCCTTTTGACAAAGAAAAACCCCAAATCAGAGACCTTTAGAAGGGGATCTTGCCTCATTGCCGTTCGTGAAAAAAATGAAGTTTAGAGGTCCTGTAAATAGGGATGTTTATTCTAAAACACTGATGTTGTTTTTGAGGGAATAAGAGCAGAACTGTTTGTTTTTTAACATGTAGTTAAAAGCAGTGTGGCTTCTGAGATGTTGTGTTATTTATTTGTTCCAAAGCTGTATTGCAGAGAATGCCACCCTGGCTCTTAATGTAATAAATGCCCAAGTTGGATAAAAATTGCCTTAGGATTGCCTGCTCTACGGTAACTGGTGCTGAGGTGGAAAGACAAGAAACGTTGTATTACTGTGTTTGCTAAATATGCTCATTCTCTGCAACAGCCTTCAAATTCCTATATTAACATACTCTGCCTAAGTATTGCATGTTAATTGGTTTGCTAAAAATTAGTGTTACTAATGCGACTGTTGCTAATGCTATGTTGGATGCTGTTCTGTGTGTTTTCATGAATAACTGATGTGTTTGGAGTTTGTTTAATTGGCTTAAATTGAGAGGGATTTTGAAAATTGATGAATCTAAAATGTTTTGGTTATATAATTAGGTTTCCTAAAGTCTGCAAAGAGATTATGAGAAATGATAGCTAGTATTATCAGGCACTGAAAGTAGCTTTCTTTTGAATAAGCTTAATATCTCCTTGTTTTATTGTGTAAAAATTCTTGGACTTTTCAGTGAAGTATTTTTATCCATTCCTGTGAAGCTCTGTTGGAGAGGTTTCTAGTTTCAAAAGCAAACTCATTATTAATAGGCCATCATAATTTTTAGTATTCCATCAGTTTCCATACTGTGCTAAGCAATAGCTGCAATGATTTCAAAGATAAATATTTCCTTGAAGACAAAAAGCACCAAGTGAAGGAAGTCGGAGAAGGATGCAGTGTACAAATTTAGGTTAATACTAAAAAATTAATCTATGACACCCATTTTTATTCCTGTTTAATTCTTCATTCATCTTAACAATTCAAGCCCATATCCAATTTTTGTGCCAGAAAGCTGTCTTGGACTGTCCTAGTCATTGGGGAGACATTATTTCTCTATAGATCAGCACTGCCAACATTCTATTAGATCCATCAGCATAAAGGGGGTACATTCTGTTTGCAGCACATGCTGGAAAGCTAGAGTAATTCCTAAAATGCCTTAATGTTTGAAATACAGATTTCTCCTCACTGCTCAACAACTGAAGTTTGAGTCTTACTTGCTTTTTCTCATTTTTTCTTACCTTTAAATTATATTCAAGTATATTATAGTTAAATGCATAGAGTGTTTAGAACATCAAAATCCGGTGATACACGTGCGTATAAATGGTGCAAGTGAAGATGCGCACAGCACTTCAGCTTTGAGAGACTTTTCTGATTTTATCTTACTGAAGCACAGTTTTTCCTATCTGAACAACTTTGTAGATCTCCATTGGTAGAGCAGCCATGTCGATGTCTCTGTGTGTGTGCTATATACCTGAGACTGAAGTGCTTAAATAGAGTTTCCATCTCAGAATTCCTGTCTTGGTAGTCCAGCCACAAAAAACATATAGCCTAAATGCCTCTGTGAAGTAGGTGAGCAGCTTTCATCATTCAGTTAGTCCACTTGCTCCTTGCTAGAGCAAATGTTAAATGTTTTTAAATAAAATAAGTGTGCTTGTGTTTCTCTTGTCAAGTTAGATGGCATCTTTTGTACTTGACTGGCTAACTAGCAGGTTCACATTCCTAAGAAGAGTAAGTCTTTTACTGTTACTTTGTTTTCAACGTGAGCTGTATTGTTGCTTTGGTTTTTATATTCACTCTGAAAGTTAACAGACAAACATAATAAGAATGAAGTTTGCATTTGGCTCTGGATTGAGTAAGATAGGGTAGAACTGTAGTTAACCACTTCTAGTATTTTTCTCACTATACTGGAACACTTTCAGTAAAAAGAATCTGTAGAGTCCTTCTGTTGTCTGTCCTTTTGTTACATATATTTGCATGTCTGAAGACAGATGAAATTAGGGAAGGTATTGCAGGACTAATTGGGGCATATCACCAGAGAGAAGGATGATTTTCAGATGATGACGATTTTGGTGGGAAAATAAGATTCAGTTAAAGCATAAAATGGTAGATCTTGTATCTAAAACATATGTTTCTTTTTACACTGCAACATGTTTTGTCTTCTGCTGTGCAAATTCAGGAGGTAGGGAATGTAGAATAAACTTTTTTTCAGTGTGTCAAAATTTCAGATGCTCTCACAATTCTAGTTAAATGCATCTCTTCTTTATGAGATTGTGCAGATTGTGGCTCACTGTTCTCTCCACTGTTACCTCAGGTAATTCACCATCTGTTGGTGTGATTCCAAGAGGACAGATGAAAATTCTTGGTAGCTGCTCTTTTTGCTATGCAGTTAAGTCAGGATGATGTCAGGACTGTTACAAAAATGTCTGAAGTGGATTAGCAGTGACCTTGATAGGTAACTTTGACCAGTCTAAGAGTTACATTACTGTAAGCTTGTTGCTTAAGTTGGGACTCTTGTGTTGGCAACTTAGCTACAAATAGTTCACAGAATCACAGAATATGCAGAATTGGAAGGGACTCGTAAGGGTCATTGAGTCCAGCTTCTGGTCCTGTACAGGACCATCCCCAAAAGTCACACCATGTGCCTGAGAGCATTGTCCAAACACGCCTTGAACTCTGTCAGGCTTGGTAGTGTGACAGCTTCCTTGGGGAGCCTGTGCCAGTGCGCAGCCATCCTTCTAGTGAGGAGCCTTTTTCTAATATCCAAACCTCCCCTTACACAAATCAGACCATTCCCTCAGGTATTGTCAGTGATCACCACAAAGAAGAGATCAGTGTTTGCCCCTCCTCTTCCCCTCATGGGCAGATTTTAGACTGTGATGAGGTCTCCCCTCAGTCTCCCCTTTTTCAGGCCAAACAGACCAAGTGATCTTCACAGTTCACAAAGCTACTGTCCTACCTGTATTTTCAGTATTTCTGTTAGAGCAGAGTCAAGAGAAATCAATACATGCCTATTTTGTAGTGACTGCTCCTCTGACATGGCAGTGGGAACATGTTGAATAGCTAAAGGGAAGTAGCATTTTAAAGGTTTAGAGCAAGGTGGATAGTTTTGTGTTGGAGCATTTTATTATGAGAAAGAGCAATGTGATTAAATTAGCGAAGCCTTTTTTATTGTAACATAGGGATACAAGGTGCATTGTAGTTCTTACATGATGTAGTCATGGAAATATTAAAAAAATGAATGCACAGAGTGAACTGGAATAACATAATTCTGATTTTGGACTTCTATGTATAATGAATAAACTTGCTGCAGATTGCATATTTTCTATTAGAGAGAGACCCAAAGATTACTTCATGCCAACGTGCTGTCATAAGGGTGCATTTTACTGCTTCAGCACTTTTGTCTTTCTGTGATGGACCCTCCCTAGCTACATTTTGGGGAGGACAAACATATCATTGATTTGTTGGGAAAGAGAAATTGACAAAAATAGTTTGCTATCCCGAAGAAATGTTGTTGGCTGTTTAAAAAAACAAAACAAAACAAAACAAAAAAACACAAACAAAAAAACCCAAACAAAACAAAAACAAAAACACACAACCCCCCCTCCCCCAAGAAAAACCCAACAAAAAACAAACAAACAAAACAAAACCCCAAAAACTGAAACCAAACAAACAAAAAACCATTATGACTTGAAAAGGTACAAAAATATTTGTAATTTCACATTGTGAAAAGAACGTAGGTGGTGTTTGGATTTTTTTTAGCAGATAGAAACTGTGACTTGAATGGTGATCTGTTCTTCCTATATGTTACCCATCTGTATAAGAGTGGTAATGTAATTACGTCAAGAGTGTTCACAAAGTGTTAGAATCTGTCTCATACAGAATGCATGATACTGCATTTGTTTGTATTGCCATATCTCCTAGAAGTCTGGAATGAAGCCTGTGATATGTACTCTACAAACACATTAAAAAAGCCTTGTTCCAAAATTTTGGTGCACACAGGTTTAAGATCTTTATTTTTTTCAGATATACTACAAAGAGCTCCTAGCATTGTTTTTATGGTTATAACTATCACTTTGCCTAATACTCACACTGATTATGGTATAAATTTCCTTTGCAGTTTACGTGTCAACTTGGACATGGGTAAGGCAGCCTATGGGTGGATGATTATGAAAGATGACAATATTCCTGGAACAGTTGTTCGAACTAGCACCATACCAGAAGAGTTGGGACGATTAGTTTATTTACTAACGGATAAAACAGGTATATCAGGTTACCATTCTGAAATCCGATAACTTTTATAAAATTTCTAAATGTAATTCTATACTTGAATATGCTAATGTAAGAATAGATTTTGATAACTGATTTTTGTTTCTCAATAAAATTTTACACATTTGCTTGAGGACTTTCACAAGTACCAATAGGCTTGGGTAGGCCAGTACTTAGATGTTAAAGTCAGGAATTGGTAGTACTCTGATTTATTCCAGTGGGAACAGCTCTTCCATAGCAAGAGGACGCTGTACAGCATGAGTAAGAGTACCATATATCTTCCTCCGAAAAGACTCTGGAATAGCACTCAGGATGCTCGATTATTCTGCACTTCATTGCTACTGCAATGTTGTATGATAGTAAGTTAAGAATGGCCTTTGAGAGTGGCAGTCACTTCCAAAACAAGTCACAAGATCAGCCTCCAAAATGATATCTGCTGTCCCAGTGAAGTTAGTTGCTCTTTATGTTAGCAAGACCAGTTCTAGAGCTGCTGAATGATTTCACCTTCACAACTGTAACCTGTTACTGTACCTCATCTCATGTACTGGAACCCCCAACCCTTAACAGGATCAGAAGGTAAGTACCGAGAGTGTGAAGAAGTAATAGCATGTGTTACACTTTCTTGTTTCTTTCTGATATTGAATAAATAATTTGTCAGATATACATGGGGTTTTTTTAAAGAAGCTTAACTTCTGGACTGAGAAAGTTGTTTCTCAAAAAGCTTGAAGAATTTTACTGGTTTTAAGTAAAATATGGTTCAAAATAATGAAAAGCTGCTGGGGAGGGCAGGGGTGGCCTCTGTTATACTGCTCCGAAAGCATAATACACAATTTATATCTCCTTCTGTTTGAAATAGGTCTCTATTCTCGCCCATGCTACCACTTCCATTACTGCATATTTGAAATGAAGTGTAAATATAGTATATTGTCACATTTTCAAAACACAGTTTCCTTTTTTCTTCTATAGGCACATATGTTATCCTATATACATCTGAATGTTGTTCTTCTATTTTGTAAAAGGGAAGTATATTGCCAATTATAGTGTGACAATTCTTCAGAGCAAGTGAATGATTGTTTAACAAGTCTTATTTCAGTTACCTAATGATTTGTATGCTATTTGAAACCGCTTATTGATTTTAATTGCACCCTTCATCATGATAATTTATGTAACTTTGAGTGCTGTCACATTGAAGACTTGAAATATGTAATTTACAGCATATGTTTGGAAAAAGAAATATGTTCAAAAATAATTTATTTTCAAAACAATGCAGTAGAGTTCACTTACAAAGTGAATTCTAAAGTTAGTTACAAAACACTACTTTCTAAGCAAAAGCAATGTAGACTTTTTAAACTTGGCTGGTAGAGATTCCAGTTACTGAAAATGCAGTTCAAGTGTTGACATATTCTATTTACAGTTAGACTGCACTGAGAATCTTAGATGTTGAAAATAAAATACTTACAGTTTTTTCACACAACTCTACAATGCAAGAATTATAGTCTGTCTCTGATACCTACTACTCTGTTTGAGAGTTAGAGGATTGTTTGAAAAAAACAAAAAATCCCTGACATTGTTCTACTAGAAGACAACCATTACACTTAAACTAATAGAGGAGTAATTAAAACCAAAGCTTTTCTCCTTTAAAAAAAATCCACAAAAAATTTAGTGATGCTGGATTTTTCAAAGCAGAACTGCGGTATTACCCCCTTAAATCTTTAAAAGGATGCATTTTGCTGACTTATATATACAAGGAGAAACAACCCTGTTA
>WBMY01014473.1:326313-342695 GCA_013397315.1 Donacobius atricapilla
TTACACTGCTGAATACGCAGGCATTGCACTTGTGGGAGGCAGAAGGCACAGAGGAAATAGGTACTGCTCCTCACAGCTGTGTGTCATGGTTTAGGAGTGGTACTCCCGAATTCAGTGCCCCCAAGTTACCTGTTACCTCTGCTGTGACCTCCTGCCCAGGAAAGATTAGGTGTAGCTCAGCTCTCTTGGGCTTTGTCCTCATTCTTAATGGGTTGTACTGGGACTGATTTGGTTTGAGGTTTTGTGTAGGTTGTGTTTATGGCATACTCATAAATGGAGCAGCTGAATGAGCAGACATATACTATGTATGCCTACCATGAGTTTTATTCCTTTTCTTCTTACATTATATACCAGATTATATTTTTTCCAGGGTTCACAGAAGAAAATTTGTATCTCCAGATTGATGTCAACAGTCTAATTGTTAGACTGATTAGGCCTGATCTCCTTAATAGTTTCCATAGAAATGCTCACATTTACACTGACTTTTGATCTGTTTAAGCAAATAGCTCAAAGAAAGTACTCAAAATATGTGAAAAATTACTCATCCTCTTAATTTCTCACAAAGTTACTAATTTTTCTGCTGTATGTATTTTCTTGCTTTTTCTTGTTCTGGACTTTTTAGATTGCTGATATTGGTCCAAATTGTCAGCTAGTAATACAGGATCAGAATGATCTGCATCTGCTTCTCAAAAAACAACAACAAAAAAATCTCTGCTGCTCTGTTGTGAATCACATCTGTTGCCACCCAAGGAATGATGCCTTCAGGACTTTTTCGTTAGAAATTAATTTCCTCTTTGCCTGCTTTACTCTGTGTTTAATGATACAATTGTAGAAAAGAAAGGAAGAAAAAAAAAAAGCTCTTGGCTTCATTAAAGAACACACTAAATTTTTCTCCAGCAATTCTATACTAACTTTTTTGTCAGGCTATTTTCCTTGTGTCGTACCTACATTCCAGAGCTAAGTTCAAGAACGTATAATAGTAGTAGTAGATAGTATGTTAACTAATGTGCTTTCTGGAAGCTTTTTTAAAATAAGCTTTTTAAAATCTAATAACTCTTCATATTAGCAATGTCCTAAAAGTGTGGAATGGATAACTAGGTCTTTAAAAAATATTATTAAAAATAGAAAGTTCCTTCACTGTTCTGTACTACTTACCACCTTGACCAGACCAAAAGAGCTCAGTTTTTTTGTTGTTTATCTTGTTCAAAAAGTGGGCTATATTAGAAAATCTGCCTCTAGATATTTGAGGGTTTGCATCTGGGATCATAAAATACAAGATGTGTTGTTCTATCATGGAGTATTAGTCTTCAACTAAAACACTAAAATTTAAGACAGAACTGCTGCTAAAATTACAGCATGACTGGTTGGCACCATGTAATATATGGAACAAGTTGTTCAGAATGTTTCTGTCCCATTTTGGCCTTCCATTCATTAGAAGAATTTAGAAGTAAAGTCTTAATTTTGCACATGTGGTTAAATTTTATTTCCATGTGGATGGCTGAAAAAGGTGTATTTTGTTATGGTAGGTTTTTTCAGAATTTTTGGGAGTATTTTCATAACTTCAGCTACCCCTGTTTGTCTAACAACACATCAGGTTTGTTATGGCTGTTCTTGAAAGTCTTAGGCTAGTCTTGAGAAGCGTGAACAAACTGGAATTTTCTTTATTTTTGTTTGTTGTTTGTCATAGATATTTCCTACTAACATAGCTGATAAAAAGGATTGTATAAGAGATGTATAAGATGCAAGTATTGAATCAGGATTTCCAGCATGTTTGTTTCTGTGTCTTTGTTGATTCTTTTTCCTCCCTTTTTTTTCCTAAACATTCTTCCCTGGCTGCTGTTGATTGCAAAATAGAAAAATCCGTACTTTTCTGTGCAGAAGCTTTTCTTTTCTGCTTGCTGAGAAAGAGTGGGTGGAACACAAATTTTCCAGCCATCTACCTTTCCCTCACCAAGCATGATATGGAGTTGGACTGATTTAGTGGTGTCAGAAGAAATAATCTTTCCATATAATAATCATAGGGCTAATTTTGTTTCCTGCTCAGTTTTCCCAAGCAGCAATTACAGAAATAGTAGGAAGCAGGTTTGACAGTTGCCTGCTGTCTCACCTTTTGACTAGCATTCAGTTTCACAACTCCTAGAGAGAGCTTTTTTAATTCGAAGGCTTGGCAAAGCCAAGGGCAGTGAGAAGGTATTAGCATGCCTGGAAAGTTAGGAAGGTGATAAAGATTGGCTTGGGAATTTCTTGTACTGAGTATTTTTGCACAGTGTGTGGGTTTTGGTTTTGCTTTCTTTTAGAAATGGAGATTTTAGCTTCTCATATTTATTGGTGGAATTTTTCATATTTTTCATGTGCAAACTGGAAACAGAATTTTTCTAGTCTTAAAGTAAAAAATGTAATGAAATTTAATAAAAAGATCTCAGTAAAAGTACAGCTTCTAAAAGTAGAAAAAGTAGGTTTATATTACTGTAAAACAAAATAATTTCATTTTCCCACGTATAAAAGTAACCAAAAATTTGCAATTTGCTAATTATAGAGATCTGGAACTTTGTCTTCCTGCACTGTTTTCCAGCCTTGGGAATGTTCAGCTTCTCATGTATTCCCTTTTGATAATGTTACGTATGTTTTGTAGAGAATTTATGCAATTCACATAAACCTTATTTTAATTGTTTTTAAAAATTCAAATAATATGACTATAGAAAGGAAAATCCTCAACAACACATAAGGAAAAGCAAATGGGAAGTGTAGCATTTTATTGGTAAAGGGGGAATTTGGAATGAGGATCTTGTATTGGTAAAACAGGTTTTGATAGTACACTGTGGTGGTACAACAGTGGAGATGAAGTGTCACTGTACAGGTATCACCAGGAAATGGGAGTGGTAGACATCTCAAATGCAACTGGGAAAGACATGAGACTTTTACAGCCCTAATGAATCTTAGAAGATCTGTGATAGTTCTAGCCCTGATAAGGCATAAACTGGCTTAGAACAGTGTTGTCTTCCAGAAAATTATAGCATATGTCATGTTTTTAGTCTTCTCTTCTCCTATTGCTTTACATGTATTTTGGCATACTGGGATCAAATGTGAAATAAAAATAGTTAAGGTAAATAAAATTAATGTGCAATGTTTTATTCTGCAATATTTTTTTCCAGATAATTTTCTTATACTCCATTTTAAAAATATTGTAAAAACTTCTAAGAGTGTCTACTCTGGTACCATGTTGGCTTTATTTTTTTATGATCAGATTTATTTGTTTTAATGACACGAAACTGTGTGGTTAAATATAGGAATAGCATTATACTATTTTTATACTGGTTCTCCCTGAGTAGGCTTAGGGAAAAATTTAAGGAAGGGCCATCCATAATCAAAATAATCTTCTGTGAGCTGACCATGGAAAGCTAGGCAGTAGTGACCCCTTTCTGCCTCACATAGTCCATCAGGCAAGGCTGAAGCCCTCACTCCTGAATTAGAGGTTTTCCAAACCAGAGGATGTGACTGGTTGGCAGAAGTGCATGCCGTGTCAGTCTGACTGACACCCTGTAGTTTCTTACAAATGTGAAGTGAGCACAGAAAACACTGATTTTATTCATTCTGCCTTATTCTGCTTGGAGGCCGAATCTGTCAGATTTGGAAGTGATGTTAAGTCTTAATGACTTAATCTAGATCACACTGAATGTGCCCAATTGCTGGAATGTCTGCCTTGGTACATGAAGTGTGGAAAACTTGTATGAATTTTTGGGGTTTCATGTAGGGATTTTTTCTTTAGATTTTCTGATATGTGGTGCTACCTCTTGCACTGGCTTTTGAGAGTCAATTCCATCCACATACTTCAAATTCAATTTTTTGTATATAAAGAAAACGTTTTGTCTCTTGAAGTTTGCATATTTAGTTATTGGCAAAATCAGCTTTCAGGTGGAACCAGTGATTTCTTCCAGAATGACTAACCCCAATCTTTCTCCAAAAATGTTCCTTTAATTAACTAAACTGATGCTAACTCATGATTGATTCCTTCTTTCCAAAGGAAAGATTTTTTTTTGCGGAGGGAGGGGAGAGGAGGTGTTTGTGGCCATCTCACAGTATTTTTCACTGCTTTGTGATATACTTCTCCTTTATTACAGGAACACTTACACAGAATGAGATGATATTTAAGCGCCTCCACCTAGGTACTGTTTCCTATGGAACAGACACAATGGATGAAATACAGAGTCATATTATAAACTCTTACTCACAGGTATTTCATAAATCATTTACATTCTGTATTGGGGGGGTTAATGGTATTAAAGCATTGTTGTTATTGATTATGTCTAGAATTTGAGATGCTATGAGAGCTGTCATGTGTA
Source organism: Donacobius atricapilla (assembly GCA_013397315.1). Classification (NCBI taxonomy): domain Eukaryota; kingdom Metazoa; phylum Chordata; class Aves; order Passeriformes; family Mimidae; genus Donacobius; species Donacobius atricapilla. The sequence goes on from WBMY01014473.1 coordinate 330,654, forward strand.
GGTCTCTCTTAAGATGCATGATGGAAGGGAAAAATATGAGAGAGTACACAGTTCCCTCCTGATTCCAAAGTTCATCATAAATACCCACTTAAAAAGATTTACTCTTCTATTCTTCAGTAGCAGAAATCTGTGTTAACCTGTCTGTGCAGTGCAGTCTTCCTCCTGCCAAATCATCTAAGAGTAAGCTATTCATTACTGAGACTACAAATTACAAGGAAGTGTCCAGAACAACATGAACAGTAATTACATCTTTGAAGATACTCATCAAGAATAGATATCAAAAAGCCACATTAATTGATATAACCAAATGGTATAACAGTAACTGTCAAAATAAAACTTACATAGGTATATTTAAAAATTCTTTTTTTAAAAATTAGGGTGATTTCAAACAGAATAAAACTTGCAAGGAGAAAGTGTGAGAAAATTGAAAACTCCATACTGCTTGAGAACAAGGCGTTCCTGTGATGTGTAAGAGTGCTTGGTCTGGAAAGTGTACAAGAGGATTGTGATTCCCTGTCTCTGTATGGGTCAGTCATGGGATTCTGCAAGCATTACTTGCATTTCCCGTGTGTGTAAACTATCTGGGTGCTTGCTGCAAATCTTCCTTAAACACCTGATTCTACTCTGGGATTAGGATGAAATTTGTGCTTTATTTTTTATTTCTATTCTTTGAAAAAAAAAAAAAAAAAGCAAATTGACAGACGAGGAAACAAATGAAAAGTTTACTAGTATTTCCATGTTGTTTACAGTATAATAATATTTTTTTTTTTCCCCATAGTTAAATTGGATACACAAACACGGCTGCCTGACCCAGTGTCCTGGTTTAGGGCAAATTTGTGAGGAAACCTCTGAATGGGGCCCTTCTAGAAAGCAGATTCAAGTGTCCCCTCCTCCCCCCACACCCATTTGGGAAAGATTTCCTTGGAGAAAAGTGGAAAAAACTGTTTATTTAACAAGCAAATTATTCACAAGCATAAAAAATGAATATTATGAAACAATAAAACCTCTCGCTGTTCTGAAGAGATGGCAAATTCAGAAAGTCCCTGTTGTGGGGTATAGCTCTGCCCGCTCAGTCTCTTATCAGTCCCTCCTGCGCCACATCCTGGGTCCCGGTGGGCCGCAGGTGTGAGCTCCCAGTGTTCTACCAGGTTTTCAGTCCAGAGCAGGCCGATCAGTTCCAAGAAAAAGAAAAGCCACAGTCTAGGGAACTTCTCTGCTTCAGCTAGCTAAAAATTAACTAAAAGCAAAGGAGAGATCTTTTCCACTGTCTGTCCGTGCTGCATACAACAGTCCATGAAAAGGAATGAGGGGGAGCGAGTGCAGTTTCTGATAACAAACTCCATGCTTCTCTTCCCCCCCTTCACTGTACGAACTGTCTCAAAGGTGCAGAACTTAATATCCAGCATAAACAGAATAGACAACTGGGGACACAAGCATCCTATAATCACCCTAGGACACCCAAATAAGTTTATAGACTGACCTCCTTGTCTTTGTCCTCATTTTCTCTTATAAAAGGACTGTAGGATCAACAATTGATTGGAATATCTATCTGTTGTAAACCATGGCTCCCTTCTTATTTGCCTAAAATAAAAATAAAAATTTAATTTAACACCACACTGCACCCAGTTAATACTTTGTAGCTTTTGGGAGGAGAGACAGGAGGGAAGACAGTGATGAAATGTGTACATTTTCAGTTTGCAACTTAAATTCTTAATTATTTTCTATCTATACAATACAATTCAACAAATTCCCTTCTTGAATTCTTTTCCTTAGATAAACCTATTTCAGCTTAATTTTTAGTAGGTATAGCCATGAATAGTGAGATACAATAATCATGCCTTGGAAATGGGAAATGGAGGTCTTTCACCTAAAGATCAGCTGTCCAAATTTGGTTCAGAATGTATTACTGAAATTAACTGTTACTGTGTTTATAAAAATCACCCAAACCTGGCTTTTTTATAATGTGTCATTTGGGTATTCAGAGTAACAACTGTAGCTAAATGATATAAACTGACAGTCTTGAGCTGGCATACCTTGGTCTGAGGGAGTTTGACAGCTAAGCACGAGTCTTCTAGGGGAGGCATGCTCCCCTAGAAGTTTAGTTTTAGAAATATGTAACCCCAGTTAAAAAGTTAAATATGCTACCTGAAAATAATTGCACAATTCCTGTAATTCTTACTACTTAAAGCTTTTACTAATTTACTGTAAAAATTAATGAGTGGTAACCATGGTTACAAGTATTTAGTAACTGTAACATACTTAAAAAAAGAAATGTGCGGGAAGCTTTTCTTCTCAGTTGTGGGAAAAAAATTTCCAAAATGTAGGTTTGCTATTGATAGATGATGATAAGAACCTTCTTGGAACATCCTTCTTTTCAGCTTTACATAACACTACTCTATGTTTAAATAATGCTTTAATTATGCTTGTGTTAGTAGCAACTCATTAAAACAGAACAATGATGGAGTCTCCGTAACAAACCAAACAACTACTAAACAATTGTTTCAATCTGAAAAAGTATGGTGAGGTTTTTTTATTTAATCTGTGATAACAGAAGCTGCCAGTTAGCTAGGCAGTGGTTCTTGTGTGACATTGATTTTATCCCTTGTTTGTGTTCTGTTTTATTATTACAGTGGACCTACTAGACTATTGTCATCTTAATGTAACACACAAATCTATTATAACCTGATTATATTTCCCCACTGGAAGCATTGTGTGATAGAGGGCATAATCTTTAATGGAATTTGTGTGAAATTAAATTATACAAGCATCAATAAACATAACATAATTCAGAAGGAGTAAATCAGCTTAATTTATTTGTGACTGTAATGGCATCAGCGTTAGCAGAATGCAAATGCAGAGGTTTAAAGCAGTAGCTGAAAAGCAGTGCCAGATGAACAGAAAGTTAAACCCTTTATTAGACAACACTGTAATTTGATGGGCAGAATGTTCACAGTTCAGCAGATTGCAGTCAGGAGGAAAAAAGCGTGGATTCTGAAAAGGTTTTCTGAGTTACATTGGAGTGAACGGAAGAGCCTGTGGTGGTACTGCTGATATATTTAATATGCTAACTTTAAAACAAAAAAACAAAACCCAACCAACATATACAATAACCCCCCTAAAAATCCCCAATTTATTTTAACTACTTATTAACATGGTACTTTTCAGAGGAAGATTAATCCTGTCATATGCTCAAGCATTTCTGAAGGATAACTTGGAACACTGCTAGTTTAATAGTTAGGCAACAATATGTTCTTCAAATATGTGTCAAACTGTTATTTTGAATTATTATTTTATTAGATTACTTCATTCCTGTAAGGACAAAAACATTTCAGCTGCAGCAAAAGCATAAATTTGAGTTCACAAATAATATGGAAATTGTGTACGTTATAAATTAAATCAGCAATATTTGTATTTTAATGACTCCTAATATTTATTCTTAAATATTATCCTGCTTTTTTTCTTCTGTTCTCTTCTGATCTCTTCTTCTACTGATTTCCTCTGATCACCACGAATATGATGGCCTTTAAAAATACAGAGATTTAGGTGAAGATTTTTTAAAAAGGTTTCTTTTCAGTTTTATGACACAGGTAAAGAAGAACAACAAAACAGCAAATTTTATAATTTTGTCTCAGTGTTTCTGAACTCATCTAGTTGGTGGCTGGTTTCAATACTTTTTTAAAAAAAAGGGAAAAGAAAAAATAATTCATTGAATGCAATAGACATGAAAGGACTATTGTGACAGATCATTGAAAAATGTAAAATCTGAAGTGAGGTAGCAGGGTTTTCTGCAGAATCTGATCACCCTATTCAGCCCTTTTCCCACATACTTGTTTTCATTTCACATTTTTCAATTGTCTTCAGGCTCTGTTATTGAAATTTGATTACAAATGCAAGGTGATGAGCCGAGAGTTATGCATCATTTCTTAAAAACAGTGGATGAGGCTTTTTATGAATCACAAACTGAATGAGTTATCAGGTTATTTAAAAATAAATAGATGGTTACTAGCCTTATCATTTATCAATCTTTGTAAAGGGAACAGTCAGATATAGATAGTTAAGTATTCATGTTTCGTTTCCCTTTTTGAACTTTGGTTTACTCTACATTGTGTTGGGTCTTATAGGTCCACTCTCAGAACAGTGGGAACAGTACAAGTTCAACACCGTCCAGGAAACCTCAATCATCTGCACCCAAAGTCCGGAAGAGCGTCAGCAGTCGGATACACGAAGCAGTGAAGGCCATTGCACTCTGCCACAATGTGACCCCTGTGTATGAATCCCGGGCTGGTGTGTCTGGAGAGACAGAATATGCAGAGGTGGATCAGGACTTCAGCGATGAAAATCGAACTTACCAGGCTTCCAGCCCTGATGAGGTTGGTATGCAAGGCTGAAAATATTTATATCTCCTAAAGAACAGGGTAAACTAATTGAAAAAGAGAAGACCTGTGAGGAAAAAAAAGTGTTTTGAGCCGGGGTTTATTTGAAATTAGTAGTAATCTGCTTTTATTTTTTCTACAGCTTAGGAAAGATCTGCTGATTCCTTGTTGTACAAAAGTGTTTTCAGTTATTTGACCTAATGATCTGTGAAGTCAGTGCTTTGGGGTCAATACTGTACTGAGGATTGCAGTTAAAGGTTTATTATTTATTATTATTCTCAAAACATTAATCCATGTATGAATCATAGTACATTATTAAAGGGAATATGAAACTGTTCTGAGTGATGGACAGTCTGGTACCTTAGTTAGAGATGCTACCAGATACTAGAACGTATAGATTCTTAACAGGAAAAACAAACTAACTAACAAAACCCCCAGAAAGAAACAAACAAAAAAATCCCATCAAAACTCAAATGCTTCTGTAGAAAAGTTTTTGAGCTTCAAACTCTAGGCAGCTTCATAAAGTTTAGGGTTATTTCAAAATTGCATCGAGTGTAGCACAAATTTAAAACACAGTTGCTATAAAAGCATGCCTTTTTCTTCTATTGAAATCCAAATTTTAAACAAATCCCAGTGCTTTCATTGGATTTGAGTTACTGTTCTGAATAATGCTATTTTGGTCGCTAAATTAATTACCTAAAATTCACTCTAAAAAGATACTAGAAGAGAGAGGCAAAGCTCCTGCTTCAAGATAACTGCAAAGAGTTCACTGTATAAAAATGTGTGCAGTTGGTATAGTAAAATGGAGAAATAGACTGTTTTGAGGATGCTTTGCATACGAAGCTGAGCAGATTGAGAAGAATCTTTGTTTTAAAGAATTTCTAGCATTTTATGAAGGTACTGTTGTTGTTGTTGTAACCCCAGTTACTGAGTCATAAATAAAATAAGGTTGTTTTAAGATGTGAAGATGGGATTACGTACCGGGAAGCCTGAATGTTTTTGTAGCTGTGCAAGTTGATTTCATACAAGACAATGTTTCTTTCACAAACTTCATCCTGCCACATAGTGTATTATTCATGTATACATTTGGTCTTGGTGTCTAATATGTCGCCATATGTAATGCTAACAAAACTTTGGCAGTTCAAACTGCGGGCTATAATTGCTAAAAGTAACAAGTTTATAACAAGTGTTTTTAGGAATACCAGAAATAAAACTAATCTGTCTTCATTTAGTAACAAACTAGCAGACATTTCATATATTTCAGCTACCTTAAACACAGTTCATAGTGTCAAAGGATTGTAGAATATAAAGCAATGGCTCGTTCTCCTTGACTAAAAAACGGCAGTCAGAACAGTTTTAAAAATAAAACTCTGGGCAGGACTTGAGATGCTGATCTTCAGCTAAAATCAATAATCCATAATACTGTATGTGTGTGAGCTGATCCACATTATGAATTGAGAATCCTGGAAGGGCATTTGTTTATGCCAGAAGGGCATTTGTTTGATGTATGACATGTATTATGCACACATGTACAAATTTTCATCTGCACATGCATTCATATTTACAAAATGATTCAGTTTAATGAGCCTGTGAGGTACTACTGAGTTTAATAAATGACTGCATGAGCAAGGATCTGCCAATAAAGATATGATGACAACTATAAGTTAAGTAAACATTTTGCTTCAATAGCCAAAGGTATTACTAAATCAGATCAAGAGATGTGCAGTTGAGAGAGACTATGTGAGTTTTTTCTCCTGCTCACTCGTCTCTCCCTGTGGGCTTTTGTGTATTTGTTCAGTTGTTTGAGAGCTGAAAATGTTACCATGAAGAGCAATTCTTCTCCCATATCTACTAAAGAAGGTAGCTGTAAGACTCAAGAATTATACAAGCAGTGCCCTGGGAAGACAGTAAGGAATTTGAACTTGGAAAGATGAAAGGAAGGGAAGGAAAGTTGATAAATGCTAATATAATAGATCTGGGACTCAGGTGGAAATAAAGGTGGTAGAAGAAGAAGAAGAAGAAATCAACAACAAAGAAACTGTGTTGCAAGGGAGAGAATGTACAGATATCCTTTTAATAATTTTTTTTATCATGTCAACTCATACATTATAACTATATGGCAGTGAAATGAAATGTTTCCATTCTTAAAACAGCCTTAAATTTCCTTTATTTTTTTCAAAGATAATTTTTGAAACACTAGTAAAACTATCATGTTGAACAAATATGCTTTAATATATGAGAAATTGATGTTAAATGGAGTCTTATAAAAAGATGAAGCCGCAAAAAGCATGTAAACAACATAAAAATTGCAGCATGACAGAAAAAAGCCCAAGAGTTGAAAGACTAGCAGGTCTTTATCATAATTTTTTTAGGACTTCTATTGATGCAATGTTTGCAAATCACTGGAGCCTAAGGAAAATAATGTAAATGGTTCATTATTTAGCTTATTGAACTTTCCTGCAGTTAGGTTGACGGATGATGCCAATGTTTCCCAATCACCAAAGTACCATTTTAAAAGCATTTTTTATTGAATAAAGTGCTTTGAATATTGCACCCTGGAGCTTTATTTAGGGAAATGGTTCAATTGATGTTTTCTGTTTAACCTCAGCACTGACCTATCACAACATATTTGGTTAATAAGCAACATTATCATTTAATAGACTTAACCAGTTTTATGCATTGTACTTTCTCAACATTGCAACTCTGTTCTCTTAGATTTTGTTTATGCATCTGACTTGATTGCAGTCTTTTGGAACAAGATGTTATTTGCTCAGTTGTCTGTTGCATTATATAATACTGCATGATCACACCATAGGATGTAAAGAGCAGAGAACAGTATGTAAGTGTAAACCATTCTTCCATGTAGGAAGGTGTAAGAAACATGTAAGAAATATGCTGACTACAGTACACACTTAATGAATTGACTGGAGGAACTCTTTTCAAATTCCTCACATCTCTATGTATATGTGTGCATGCATATACAGATATAATATAACCATAACAAAGTATGCATATTTAGAAGTAGGTGCATTCATCATAAAAGATGTATTTTTAGTTGTTAGAGTAACCTGAGATAAGTAACTGATTTTGTATTCATAATGCAAACCCTACTTATGCCAGGCTCTTTGTTTCTTATGATAAGTGATCAATATTTCATTTTCTCTGAAAGAGTGGAAAGTTTCATTTGTCTGTCACTTGTCCTCTACAGCTGTGGCATAGCAAACAATAAACATTCACTGAGAACCCACTGGATTAAAAAAAAAAAAAAACAACAACAACAAAAAAAAACCCACCACCAAAACCCAGCTTAAACTTCACTGTCGTAGGTGTGTGGGTTCAGCTCATCTGTAGAAAGCCAGCTACCTTAATGTAATGAACAATCATAAAAGGATATAAGCTAAGCAGGCAAAGTGATAGAGTTCAAAGGTCAGAGACCCAAGCAATTCAGGGCATGCTATGAACAGGAGCCTTTGAAGACCTTTGCTCCCCTTAGTCAGAAAAGGTTGATCAGTCATGATTTTTAATGACTGCTTACTCTCATAAACCAGACATTTATTGGTTATGCTTTGTCCTGTGCTGTTATAGTTTCAAGCATTTCTAATTCCAGGATCTTGAATATTTAAATACTACCTTAAAGTGTGGTCAGTTATTTAATTCCCATGCTTCTGTCCAGAGACAACAGAGTTGCTAAAATTAATTACAAGGATACAAAGCCAATCATTTAAAAACAGACACAGAAATTATATGCCCTTAGTGAAGCAGCTTTGTGTTTACAAAAGTGAAGCTGTAATGTATGAGACATGTTGTATTGTTTAATTCATTTTATTGTGTGTGCTTATTGAAGCAAGACTAATTGTGTTGTTTTGTCAATGTATTGTGAAAAGCAAATCACTCAGTAGCATAAAACCATCACTTGTGTGACCTTCGAGACCCACAAAGAATAACTACTCCATAGCTTGTCTTGAATATTGATTGGTAGTTTTTTCACATGATCAAGCTGTAGTTTTAAGTTAATAATTTTATTTTAATTATGAAGGGGTTTTTATGAAAAGTGATGGACTGCAAATGTTAGTTGTAAAATCATTGTTTATAAATATAAACAAACCAGCACCAACTGGAGACAGATATGAGTTGTTGAACAGTCCTGATGGAAATGGTTGGAAACACTCAGGCATTAGGGAAAGGATATCTCACTGCTTCTTTTCTTTTCCCAAAGCAATAGCCTTAACTTTAAAATACCACACTTACAATGTCTCTATACCTTATACAACAGTCTGATTTTGAAAGCAGATCCTATTGTCTGAAGTGAAGATGCTCTTAAATACTCTGAAAGAAATAGAGGTGGGTTATATAAGAATTCTTCTAAGCAGCAAAACTAGCTTACAAAATTTCCATCTCTAGTCCTTCTTTCCTACCCTACAAATTGCTCCCTTATTATATGCAAAAAACATTGAAGACTTTATTTATGCAGGTTCTTTTTTGGTTAAAGTGGTCAGGTTCATAGGTGGGCTCCAGGAAAACTGTGAGTACAGCTATGGTGGAACTCCCAAACTGCCCTGTGAGGTGGAGAACTGTCAACTGCAGCCGTGAGGCAGTGGATCTTTTTCTTAAACTAATGTTTGCTCAGAAGAGAATATTGTACATTGAAAGTGACAATTATTTGTTCATAAACTGTTTTAAGCAACAAATACTGTAAATTTTGAGCAGTTCACTATTTCTGCTAGGGAGCAGAAATGATAGTCTGGGCCATAAGGAAAGGAAAGCAGGAGCTGGGTATGATAGCCAGGCTGCTAGAGGCTGTGGCCTTAGCACACACCGTATCCAAGTATGGTGAACAGAGCATGTCCTGTGATGGAAACCTGCAGTCAAGAGTATGTATATTATACAGGTCAACCCTAAACCAGTGCGTAAGCTGTTTGGTTTGATTTGGTTCCATAAATGAACATTTCTAAACAAGTGCGATGATTATGTCCCCTAAACATGGACATGCGGCCATGGTCTGTAACAATGGTGCTTTTGAAATTTCACCTCTTCATGCCCCTCTGGAAATGCACTCGTTCCTCAGGTGACTGAGTTAGGAACACACTCCTACTTCGAGAAGCTGCTTCCACCTCCTGAGCTGGTACTGCTTTAGGTGATGTTGTGGGTTGCACAGTTACTGCTTGATTTGAGAGTTTCCTTATGAAATCTCTGAATTTGACTTTGAGTAGAAATCTATGTCCTTGTAATTAGGTGTTTGATATTTGGGTCTGTGAACTATAGAAGCTCAGAGGGTTGGGTGGCCTCTAGTGGGGAGACTGCTGGCAGAAGCAACCAGAGTTCAAGAGTGGGCATGTGGTAAATGGAATTATCTGAAAGATTTAGGGTAAGAACACTAAATGAGGTGTTTCTCACTAGCTCGCATCAGATCTGTTGCATTTCTGTTTCACAATGCAATTATTTGCTCCTTTCTTTCCTAGTTGAGAAGTTGCTACTTTGACATTGTCACGCGAGAGGTGGATGGCCATCTTTACCCTTTGGGTTGCTGCTGAGGAGGAAGAAAATTAGCAAGTTAGCAACCATAAATCTCACTTTGCCTCCACATGCATTACATGCTGTAGGAACACTACACAGTTCATGGGTTCACTCCATACCTGTGTCTCTGTAATGGGAAGACCGTTTACCTCCCTATATGCTTATGTCTCCCAGGCAGCTGGTTCCATCGAAGGGAAACTTTGTGATAAGCCTAAGAGGATCTATAAAATATTCAAATAAGTCCCTAATCTGTATTCAGGCAACTTGACGCATTTCATCTGTGTTTGTGTATCAGCAAATTAATGGTTATCAGCAAATAAATATTACCATTGCAATGAATTGTTTTAAAACAAAAAAAAAAAAACAAAACAAAACAAAAAAAAAAAAACCCACCATCGAAGCCTTTTGTGCTTGTCCAACCTTTAATCGCTTTATCTGACTTCATCCATTATGTCAACCTCTGTAGAAGCCACAGCTGGTGCATTTTCTTGGCATTCTAGGAGTTCTTGATTTAGGCACACTACATTGCAAGACCATTTTAATGTAAAGTTTCAGAAATGTATTGAAGAGAATATACTTGTAGAGGGGAAACTTCAAGAAGAGAGACTTTTCTAAGAATCCTTTTTCTGCTCTCTCTGTAGCCAGTCTTTCAGTATATATGCATCTGTTAAGATTTATCATGTAGACGTTCATGCAATTTGTGAAATGCTTGTTTAGAAAAAAATTCTACATTCTAAAAGCTTCAGGTATTTAATGGTAAGATCTGGCTATGTTGCTTTGGATGCTGCTGTGATTCATGCTGAGTGATGGGAGTCAAACTTGTCTTTTTCTCAAGTTTTTTCAGTGTCCTTGTAAGCATCTGTTTGACTCTTGAGCCTTATTGACTATTTCTTGCATGGTATTTGCCCTGATCAATTTAAAAGAAAAAATAAATATGCAGTTATGTATAGGCCGCGTATAAGAATACAAAATGACTGTGCTGCAAAATACTGATTCAAATGATATGCGAAGCCAAGCATAAATGAAATAATAAACAGATTTAAGTCACCAAATATAGACCACTTTAATTCTAGCTGCAAAGGGACACAAATAAGATGATAGGGTTTTAGTAGAAAGATGCAATTTACAGGTCAGAATGTAATAGTAACCCTTCACTGTGAAAATTGAAAATTAACCTTGGAAGTACTTGGATCGTTTACAGCTTATATGCTACTTCTGGTGGAGAAGAAAAGTTTGTAAAAAGGCTTCCTGTAGTTTTCAAGAATTTAAAATAGTGCTTTTCAAAGTGTGTTCTGTTCTCTTCCATTACTGCAGCTTAATGTATTTTCATCTAGTGATGGCTACACAGATGACACTACTAGAGTTTTTTACAGGTTCACACAGGAATTTATTGCAATTTTAAATTTTCATAGAAGATGGGGTGTTTTATTTGCTTTGTGTGAAATTCTTAGTGACCATCATGACTGTTAAACTTAACTAGGGAATTTTCTACTTGCATGTTTTTTATCAGAGTACTTGATTTTTATTTTTTTTATCTTACCTGTTGATAAGCATAGCCTAATAATCCATAAAAATCCAGGATCCGTAGAAATCGTGGACTTCATAATAGTTATCTTTTTAGTGATTTAAAAATCAGGTTTCCAGTAATTACTAGCATTTGGGAAACTAAAAGTAGATTGAGGAGGGGTAGTTTTCTTTAATCAGCAAAAAAATATTAGATATGGAATGTGTCTTATATATAAAACAGTAAAATCAGTAAAGCAGTTTTCCTAAAATACTAATTTTTTAAGGAATAAATCACACAGTGGTGGGGGGAGATAGTTCAAGTATCATATAGAAAAATACTGAAGCTAGATATCATGCAGTTCAAAGCAGCAAAATTTTGAAAAAGGGACTTTCCCATGTGAGTTTGTGGGATGCAGTAAGTTTGGTTTCCATCTTATTTGATGTCAGAAGTCATAAGCTTTAAGGGAAAAAAAATTATTTCTTCAAGGGAAACACATAATTTGATGTGTTAAGACTTTATACTCAGTCTGCTGCTATTCATTTTTTTTTTCCTCTAGATTCTTGGAGGAGTTTAGATTTTCACCCTTGCAACATTTGTTTGGCTTTAGCCTAATTTATATAGACTTAAATATGTCTCTCTTTTTTTTTT
>WBMY01014473.1:342704-377746 GCA_013397315.1 Donacobius atricapilla
TTTTTTTTCCTTTTTTCTTTAGGTAGCTCTGGTGCAGTGGACTGAGAGTGTGGGTCTCACTCTGGTTAACAGGGATCTGACCTCAATGCAGCTGAAGACCCCTGGTGGACACATCCTGACATACTATATCCTGCAGATCTTCCCCTTCACTTCTGAGAGCAAGCGCATGGGCATCATAGTTAGGGTAATTTTGCAGATTTTCTGGGTGTTTGGTTTGATTTTTTTAAAAATTATGGCAGATCAGACTAATTCACTCCTTCTGCAACAGACAATACCACAGAAATTCATTGATTACATTTGCCTGTGTTTGGATTCACTGAGTAGGCAATGAATGTTGCATCATTAAAATGTATAACAAGCATTTACACTAAGTTATTTGTAAATTTTTAATTACCAGGTATTTCAAAGTTACAGAGCTTTCTCTTTTGGATTGGTATTTGCCACCCAAGAAACAAAATATAACTTAGAGGGCCGATAACAGTGATATTTTAAAATTTAGTTTAGAGATGCTGAGAATCTATTATGCTTGTTGACTTCAGTTAGAACTGGTCCTCTTACATGGAAATAGAGGACATGTATGTCAATAAAATCAGAGATAACACTGGAAATAGTACCATTAAGTAATAAAACTTACCCACTTCTTGGCAAGGTACTTCATCTTTTATAAATGGGAACGTAATGAGTGCTTCAGAAGACAATTGGTAGGTGATCATTTTGACTTTATAAACAGATATTCCTCCCCCCTGCCCCCATTTCTTTTTGTAAAATTTTAGGATGAATCTTCTGGAGAAATTACGTTTTACATGAAGGGTGCAGATGTTGCCATGTCCACTATTGTACAATACAATGATTGGTTAGAAGAAGAGGTAAGAAAGAAAATTAACATTTACACAAACTAAAATTTATAAAAATTTAAAATCCAAAATATATCAGATGTTACTAGGATATGTTTAAAGGAAAATCTGAGGTAATGCAGGAATGGATTTTGAACTTCATTAATGCATATCCTGAGTGGGTTTTAAGGGATTATTTCCAATTCCTGAGTAACATACAAGAAAAGTGAAGCTGGAAGTAGAAGCAGGACACGTTCCTACTTAAAACAAGGAAAGTTGTTTTTCATTGACTGACCTTTCACATAAAACCTAATTACTTCTGAGAAGTATTCTGCTATAAATCTATTTATCCTGAAATGCCCTTGTTTGATCAAAATCTGCAGTGAGGTATGATTATGAATTACAGACTTTGATAAGCATTGCATCCAAATGAAGGGTTTTTTACAACATTTATTAAACTTCAAATAAAATAGTTAGTGACTGAATTTCAAACCTGATTAATTTTTTTTACTATGTGTTCTAGTAGGTACCAGCGATCATCTTATTTTTGACCCTACTTACAGCCAATATGTTAATACAATGATTACACCATGTATGTTCATAATGGTATTGGCAATATGAATCAATATCTGCTGCAGGGCAGTTTGATTTATTCAGGGACATGAATAAATTAAACTCCCTCAAGACCTAGCAAAATGTCATAAAAATTACTTTTGGCGATAATGATGCACAATTAATTGTAAAATACTTGTTTAATTTATTTAGCTTTATGAGGTCAAATCAATAAGTCTTTGCACTGGAGAGCCTTGTTTTTCATTAAGACATGCTATTCCATGGCTATTTTTAAAGTGTAGATGCTTTGCTGATAAGAGCTATGTTCAGTGAAAAAAGAAATGTACCTCTGTTACATGCCTCAAATGTAGTTTTAATTTATTTTAAAGCTTCATCCTAAAAGAAAACTTCTTTAAGCTAGGAGGGGAGATCTAATTGACTTACTGATAGCAAACCACTTCATTTGGGGGACCTGAAGTTTTATTGCTTTTCATCCTGTTTTTGGCTTCCCCACAGCATTTTAAGAGTCTAAGGAAACACCTAAAGTTATGATACAGATACACCCTATTAGCATACAAGACAAAGCATGAACACAATATTGAATATGTGCATAACTATCCTGTGCTTTGGTTCATTTAGTGTGGTAATATGGCACGAGAAGGACTGCGCACACTGGTTGTTGCCAAAAAATCACTTACTGAAGAACAGTATCAAGATTTTGAGGTATGAAAGGACAGAGTGATCTTGCACTTCATAATTTTTAATTATTTCAAGGAGAACATTCCTCTTTCTTATTTTTTAAGGTTGCAAAAAATAGATAATTGAACTATTGTCCACAATCTGTTAAAGGCTTTGTCATTTATTAGTGATGGTTCTGCAGTCATATGTAGGATCCTGTTTGCTTCATTGTTGGATTGGACAGTGTTTTCCCAGAGGTTGGTGTTATGTTATTCTTGTAGCTTCAGCATGACCTAAAAAATCTACTTGTTCTCAAAGATAAGACCTTTCCTCCTTAGAAGCTGTGATGCCTAATTCTTAATAGTTCTTCAGGAGGCATTCTCTTTAGGTGAATTGTCAGAAGAGCCCTGTGTAACATTGGGTATAAAGTAAAATTGCTCCTTCAGTCTTTTTCTTCATTAAAGATATTTAAAGACAAACATTTAGCCTAATGAATCCATGCTATCACTGAGTGGTAGACTGAATGTATACTTTATGAGTCATAGCAAACTCTAAGTGGGTTTGTGTTTGTGCAAACAGAGTCGATACAACCAAGCAAAGTTAAGCATACATGATAGAAACCTGAAGGTTGCCGCTGTTGTAGAGAGTTTGGAGCGAGAAATGGAATTACTGTGTCTCACTGGAGTAGAAGATCAGCTGCAAGCAGATGTTAGACCAACTCTAGAGATGCTAAGGAATGCTGGAATAAAGGTACTAAACACATATTGCTGACATAACAGGTTATCATTTATTAACTTTTTAAATCAAGACATAATTTATATTTGTCTGCATTTAGGTTCTTTCAAAGTAAGAAATGTGTCAAGTCCTAAGCACATTCTGGGCATGATCTAGCAGAAACAAACAAGACACTATGTGAGAAGTTCCCTTGCCTACTACAGGTTTCATCAATCTCAAACTTACTTCTGTAGGAAAACTACCAGTGAATAGATGTATGTGTGTCTCAGTCATTTATCCCCTGGCTGTCTACAGTAAAATTTGCTTGCTGACATTAAATGAGTTTGGCACAAGATTTGTGTGACAACAATGTTGGCAGGTTTGGCACTCTTAAGAAGTTTCACCAGAGATCAAAATGTGAATTATTTGTACTTGAATTCAGAACTGCCCTTGGGGTTTGTTCAGTTCATGTCAAAGGGATGGCATGAAAAGCCATGCAGAAGATTTGGTTTGCTAGACACCTATCAATTGCATATATACAAGTAATGCTTTTATTTCAGGGAGGGTTTCAAGCTAATATATGAACAATATCTGAGGGGAAGGGGCAAGATTATGAACATTTTGCTTTAAGCAGTGTCAAGCTCTGCTCCAAATAGTTGCAATAACTTTGCATTGGTTAAACTGAGTCAGACACAGTGGGATATTTTGCATATGCTGCTTGTGCTGGACTTCAGCCCCCCCCACTATCTGCTGGAAGGGCAGCTCAGGAGGGCAAAGCAAACCAGGAAAATTTTAGAATGCGATGACAATAATTTCCTTACGCTGGTGATTGAGTCATCTTACTAATTAGTCATCATTCTAACTAACGTTCTTGGTGTTAAGGGATTGAGAGAACTGTCACATATTAAAAACATAACTTTATCTCTTAAATTTTACTGCCTTCTCAGTTCTGCATGGTGAGTGGGCAGAATCTCTTTGGAATGTTGGGACTGTAGTTCATGCTCCAAGATTTGCTGTCTCATGGCTTGGCTGCTGCTTTCGGAGATTATCACCAGGGTCACAGACTGTTGGGTTGAATCATTTTGCTGACAAATATCATCTGTATCCTCACTTTTCTGATCAAGGTAGTATCAGGGCCATAGGGAAAGGATTTTATGCTTCCCCAGAGCCTTACTTTGTCTTCATACACATAGAGACGTAGGCCCTTGTGAGAACAGAAGGGGAATGGAGCTGCAAAAAGTAAAGACTGTTCTTTTCTGCTTTGCATACTCTTGCAGTAAAAACTGTTGATTTTACTTAAAAATGCACAAATCAGTATATTTTCTTGGACAATCTAATCCAAAAAGGTGCCAGAGAAAAGTTGGAGAGATGTCATTTAGATTTGGAGAACAGACATGCTAATGTCCAAAGGAGTAAACTCTTATATTGTTTTGCAGATATGGATGTTAACAGGAGATAAACTGGAGACAGCAACTTGCATTGCGAAAAGTTCTCACTTAGTGTCTAGAAATCAAGATATTCATATTTTCAGACCTGTAAGTATAGTTCTAACTTTTTTTGTTGTTTCATCAAAGGATGGCTAATAGCAGTGTTGCTGTATTCAATTAGTAGTTGGCTTGTTGTTGAAAATTGTTGGGTTATTGTACTGAGTGTCATAGTACTGGTCAAGAAAGTAGTACTTGGGTTGTTATTCAAGGCTGCAAAATTCCAAAGCATTTAAGGGTGTTTGTTTCTAGAGCTGTTGATGTGCTGTAGAAATGTTTTTAGCCTTGTTTGAGTGGCCTGGGTTCAACATGTATTTTACACCCTTCATAACAGACATAGCAAGAGACCTCTAAGTAGTTATGGAGAGAGGTTTGTGTGAGGTGAGGTGCTGAGCCACTAAGAAACTGTCCATGCATTTAGGCTGTTGAATGTCATTCTTGCTTGTTTTAGCGTTTTCATTGATAGAACTCTTTACACTCCACCAAAACTAATCCCGAATTAAACTGCGAACATCTTCTGTGTAAACATAGATCAAACTGGTATGAGAAGTTTTTTTTCATGTCATTATATATATGTGCATTTTACCAACAGACTGTTTAAGTAATTGTTAGAAAAGTAAACTGAATCTTCTTCTATACCTTTTATATGTGTAGTATCCACTTGACTGAAGCCAAACAAAAATAGATTTTCTAGACGTTGATTGATGCTGTGTGATCAGACATAATGTGTCTGTTTGTTCTAAATGAACCACTTGCACCTACAGAAATAATTATATGAATATAATTTACATGTAAATGTATTTTCTTCTGAAGCATCAGAATGGCAAATTAGGCCCTGCGGACTACTATTTGCCATTAAATTATTAATACTTCTGATAAAACTTCAGTTCAATTTTTGTTGACCTTTCCATGTTGTAACACCACAAATTAAGTCTTCCTGAACAGAATGTATTTAGTTGAGTCAGATTTTTATTTTCATTACCTTGACTGGTAATAAGAGGTCAGCGTAAAACTGTGTTAATTTAGAATACACAAGGTTTTAAATTAGTTAGAAAATGCATTTATGCAGAATTATTTCTGTGGCTGTACTTGTTGCAAAAAAATAATTACTGAATTAATGTAAGAAAATATCGACGACTATAACACTCTACTGTAGTTATAAATTAGAAAGAAAAAAACCTTTTGCTACCCTCTTTCCAAAAAGCTGTGTTTTGTTTTTAACAAAACTGTTTATTCTTAGAAGTCTCAGCTTCTACAGTTTGTAATTCTGGAGGTATTTACAAATTTTTTTAAAAAAAGCATTCTGTTAGGTGAAATGTAGAACAGAGAGGACAATCGCTGCTCATCAGCATACATAAGTGCTGACATCTTTTCATCGCTGCAGTACAGAAAGAATCTACTCGGGCCAACACAATCTGGTGTTCCTAACAGCTGTCAAACAAGGAGGTTTCTCTTTACATGCGTAATTGTGGCAAAGAAGGAAAAAAAATCTGAATTGGGGCATGTGTATGGGTTTTCTCTTTGCAGGGGCTTTTAAATATAACTCAAATTTTATGGGTAGTAGAGCCCATCTGGAGAGAGAAAGGTTCTTTGAACTGCATCTGGCTGTGTCATAGTGTGTCAAGGACAAAACTTTACATTCAATGTAATTAAGATTCATATAGCTTAAAAGTTTTTTAATCAAAGTGTTGACAGAGACAAAATTAAAAGTGTAATCATTGCTTGTGTTTTATTCTGTTCTTGGAACTTTGTCTAGCATGATAACTAAAATACATTGATATTTATTAGGCAGAAAAAAGCAAAAAAAAAGAAAAACCAAACCAATTTAAAAACAAAACAAATTTTAAAACAAACAAACAAACAAACAAAAACCACCACACCCAAACCCGCCAGCCTCCTCAAAATCTGGTTATAATTTCAATTTTTCATATTCTGTTTACAGCTCAAAACCTTTCAAAATGAATTTAGTAACCTTTGACTATTTTTTTGCATTTCATAGCCAGGCCTTTCTGAAACAATTATGTAAATTAAAAAATCTATGATGGAGTTCTTTCATATTATGCCACTTGATCTTGTCTTCAGAGTCATGCAAGATCCAAAAGGATTAGTACTAATGAGCGTCTTTATGTGCCCTTTGAAATCTGTGCCTCGTTACCGAAATTGAAGGAACAATTAATAGGAACACTTTATGTTATTCTAAGAGGATATTTTTCTGGTTAATAAACAAAAACAATTGAGGTTTGCTTGGGAAATTTTTCTTAAGACCTGCCAGGATGAAAAGACTCAGGCCAGCTCAAAATTCAGGTATTCTAATGTCATTAATTCATTACTATTTTAGCCCTTGCAAACTTTGGTAAGGAACTACCTAAGATGACTACATAGATTTTGCTTGTTTGAGGATTACTCTTTCACTTCATAAGGTTTGAGGCTTATAGTAAAATTCCATGGGTATTAGACTTGCAGTGGGATAAAACACTTGAACCAAGGCTTCTGGATGTGTGTTCTTAAAACTTGATTTGTTTAGACAGGGTGTTTTTAAGAATATAACAAAATCTTTTAACGGAATGTTTTTTATTGAAGGTTGCCACTCGAGGAGAGGCTCACTTAGAACTAAATGCTTTTAGGAGGAAGCATGACTGTGCCTTGGTGATATCTGGGGACTCACTTGAGGTAAAAACTTGGTTTTTGTCATTTATATGCATATGGTCAGAACATTATGTATCACCATCTTCACACTCTTTTTTCAAATATTTGCCCAAACTTTTAAGTAGTCCTTAGAGATACTGGTGCTTATCATCGAGTGCAAATTAGACGATACATGTTGTAGATGTGCAAATGTTACTGGGTTTCTAGTCTTCTGTACAATAACAGAATGGAATTTGTATACAGCATGCTTTAGTAGTGTCTATTCTCTTAACCTCAAAGCATGTTGGTGCTCAAACTGACATTCTCTTCGATTTTAAAAATAATTAAGCCACAGTAAGAAGACTCTGTCTTTCTTTTTTTTCTCCCAGCTGGATGCTGTACATGGAAAACTTCATTTAAAAAAGTCTATACTGTGTTTTTATGTTGGGCTACATGTAGTAATATTTAATTGTAAATTGATCCAAGCGTCTTTTTTTTTTCCTTAGGTTTGTCTGAAGTATTATGAGCATGAATTTGTAGAGCTGGCTTGTCAGTGTCCTGCTGTAGTGTGCTGCAGATGTTCTCCCACCCAGAAAGCGCACATTGTGAAACTGTTACAGCACCACACTGGGAAACGCACATGCGCAATAGGTAACTCTTGACACAATCGTCCTAGTAAAATCTGTAATAAATGTAATCAGCAGGTGGCACCACAGAGAAATAGCTGAAACAGAACCAAAGAGACTTCTTTACCAACAGCCAGGTATTGTGTACTTGTGGCACAAAATGCCATTCCGTGAGAAAGGTGTGGTTGTCTTCTCTATTCTGCAAGAATGTCTTGATTACAGAAGTAATTAATCATAAGTCATAGATTAATTGTAAGAATTTAAAGATATGTAAGACGTTTCTCAAGTACTGTAAGGCCAGGAGAATAAAACCTCTGAAGAACTGAATATTGCAGTGACATTTTCCAGGTGATGGAGGAAATGATGTCAGCATGATCCAAGCAGCAGACTGTGGAATTGGAATTGAAGGCAAGGTAATGTTAACAGTTTCATTGTGAAATGTGTGTCACATAGCAGCATAGTAGAATGTAATTAGAAGCTTTATTATTAAACCACGGTGAATTGATAACTTCTAATTAAAGTCATCTACAAGATGATAAGAATGCTTAGTCTTTAGTATTTTTGCTTGTATGTCTTCCACTTTTTAAAAGCATAAAAAGCTATCGTTATTTCTGTGTAGCATTTACCTGGAAGAAGCAGGAGAAGCAATTAAACTTACTTGTTACAGCCCACTGCATCTTAGAATATGCACAAAAAAATTGTCGCGTCTTACTGCAGAGTTGATTTTCAAAGACGGAACAAGCTTATCTTTTAAAATTATTATTGCTTAGAATTTAGAAACTTGATACACATCTTTTACACCAGGCTTCATATTTGAAATATTTTTCTTTTGTTCTAGGAGGGAAAACAAGCTTCTCTAGCAGCTGACTTTTCTATCACACAGTTTAAACACATGGGTAGGCTGCTGATGGTACATGGTCGAAACAGTTACAAAAGATCAGCAGCACTTGGTCAATTTGTCATGCACCGAGGCCTTATTATTTCAACTATGCAGGTATTTAAAACTTTGTTTTCGGAATAGTTAAAATCCTTATGTCTGTCTTTGAAATGTCACAAAATCTTAAGTAACCAGTATTGTTATTTTTTCAATATTGTATTGTTTTGTATATAGAATTATATTAAATAATTAATTATCTGCTTTTTGTAGGCTGTATTTTCATCAGTCTTCTACTTTGCATCTGTTCCCTTGTACCAAGGATTCCTAATGGTAGGGTAAGTCAAAGCAACAGTTGCGATATCTGGTAATAAATACAGCAAACTAACTGGTTAAGTAGCACTGTGGGCTTGGTGTCATCCATGTTTTCCATGCATTTATCATGGGTACACCAGCAAAACCTGGGATGAGTGTACCAAGAAAAGTCAGGTTAGGTTGGATATGCACTATACAAGGGGAGAAGTCTCATCATAAGTTCTGTGAAGAGTGGGATCTGCATAGCCTTAGAAGAAGATACCACAGAACCTGTGCACATACAGGGTGAAAACAATAAAGAAAATCTCCCAGACCAGCCCAGCTTCAGCTGTCACACAGGTTGATGTATAAACCTCAGTGAGAATCATGTTGAAAATGGAGCTGAAGCTACTATGAAATTTCCTCTGAGAGTGCACTGTCCAAGTTTACCTCATAGATTTCCATTCATGTGAATATGTGCAGCATTAGGAGAACCTTGGTCATGTTGCAGCAGCTGGTTAACTAAAATGGTTCCCCAAGTTATACAGCTGAGAGGTGTGCTTATGTTCATGTTTGTCCCTGTTCTCTGTCCCTACTGGCCTAAGAGTTTCTTTTTATTTTCCTTGTAAATAATAACAAATCGACAGTAACTTAAATCTTAGTCAAACCATGGCCTGATTACACCAGATTTTGCAAAGGCAAACAGTAGACCTCTATAACATGTTTGCAGAAGTTGTGCTAAGTTCCAGGGAAGTACATATGGAGGTGTGTATCTGGCATGTGTACAATAAAATCCAAAGCCACTTACAGAGCTGTTCAGATTCTTATTCATCCACCTACCTTCTCCAGATTGTCCAGAATATAGTGCTCTTTTTTTTATTTCAGTTTTCATGCATCCATCTGTTGATGAATGTCGGGTCTTTAAATGTCAGGTCTTTGGACTGGTTGTCCAAAGTGCAAGTGCACAGGGAGTATGGTAACAGGTGATAAACTTGGGTGATAGAAGAAAGAAATGTGCTTATTGGATTTTTATGTATAAGATCTCTGTAACTTCTCACAACTGACAGCTCTCAGAACCACAAGAGCAGGTTGCATATGAAAGCTGTATTGGTAAGGTGCCTAAGTACTGGGAAAAAGACCCAGTTTAATTTTGCTTCCATAAAAAGAATAATTCAACACAGTAGATCAATTTAAAATTATATAATACAAAAGCGTCAATGTGATTTCTTTCCTTTCTCCTAGGTATGCAACCATATATACTATGTTTCCAGTCTTCTCTCTAGTATTGGATCAAGATGTGAAGCCAGAAATGGCACTGCTATATCCAGAACTTTATAAGGATCTCACAAAGGTATGAATGTCCTCTGTGCTCAGCCACAAACAAATGCTGAAATCTCTAGTGTGCAAAACTGGGAATTCTTGTAATCACTTTCTTAAGGTATTCCAAGCAAGACAGATTGCACAACTATTGCCAACTTCTGTATTATTAAAATAATCCACTGTACCAAACCTTTCAATCATTTTTATTAATACATTTCTCTAGTCACCAGTGATTTTACTGAAATAATTCAAACCTGAAAGTATGTTCATAAAGCGACATTGACTCTGGCCCCAAAATCTCAGATGTGGAGTTATTTATGTTTACATTTTCACATCTTATTTTTCCTTCTTAATTGGTAGGTTAATTTATAGATTTATTTTTTCCTAACATGCAGAAGTTGCTCCTGATGTCTCCAAAAACTGTCTTCTTTTAAATAACAGATATTTATAACTGATATATCTGAACTCAGTCATCCATAGATAGTGCTTTCTTTGTGTTTGCACATACTTGCAAACAATCAAAGTTTATAATTTTGTTACCTGCTAGAGTGAAATAAATCTCAAGATTCTGTTCTAATAAGTTTTTTGAAAAGTGCTTCTTCTTCATCCTTAGCTGTTGGCTAGGAAAATTATGATCTAAGGCAGAAGCAGATGGTCTTTTTTAGGGATAGTAAATTCTTCAAAGATGTTTCTAAAAGTTCAGAAGCAGACTCGAGTTAAAGAATGTTCAAACTTTTCCGAGTCTTTGTCTTTTTAATTGCATTAAACTAGCTGTTACCTGTGTTCATATGGGATCAATTTTTTTCCTCTGTTGGAGATCTTGGTTATTTCTCTGCTTGAGAATCTTTGAAGTTTTTGAGATTTCAGGCTGTAGTCAAACTCAAAAAAGCATGGCCTTCACCTGCTAAACAGAGTCATAAGCTTGCCTGTGGAAAGCTGTTCATAGAACTTGGAACTTGCTACAGTAATGAAGAAGTGCTGACTCTTGCCTGTTCTAGATAATTTCTTTTGTGGCAGAATGGCCGCTTCGTTTGCCACTTTATCCTTTAAAATGTGTATCCTTTCAACTCTTCAGTTCTGACACATTTCATCAGTACCCTCACAGAATGCAGGAGTCATATCACATGTACAACATTTATTCTTTGATTTTTGCATGTGTTTCAGTCTGTACCATTCACAATCAAGATTTAAATTTTATTTGGTAATAGTTACTTGCTAAAAATTTGCTGCAGTCATAAATTTATTCTATGAAAGCAAATGGGCAGTTTATCCAAAGTTCAGAAATTACCAGTAAATAACTGCAGATTTGCTTAAGGTTTTGGTTAGTAGGTACACCATGCTGTAGTTGTTTTGAAGACTACATTTTACAAATAAAAAATAAACGAATTTTACTGTATTTATCATTCTGAAAACCAGACAGAGCATTGTAAGCTAAACTATCTCTTCTGTTTAAGGCCTTAACTTCTTACTCCCAAATTTAGACTTTGTATGATTTCTATACAAGTTTGTAATGAAGAACCATTAAATAGAAGCTTTGTAGCCTTTATCACTTCAAATACTGCTTATTTTACTTGTAAAATGTTTCTCTAGCAATGAATTATTAAAAATATATGAGCTGAATTGATTTATTTTTTTAAAGTTGTGTTTAACTGTCCTCTCACATGTTTCCCTTAGGGAAGATCTTTGTCATTTAAGACTTTCCTCATCTGGGTTTTAATCAGTATTTACCAAGGTAGGAGAGAGTCCTAATTTTGCTGAACTGGGAAATTTTTGTCTGCTATTAGCAATATTGTTTTTCAGCTGCAGGTTGAATTCCCAAAGCTTAACATTTCATCAGCAGTTATATATATTGCTTTCTGTTTATCTCGTAAATCGATATTCCTGTAGTGTTCCAGGCCTATTCAAAACACATTGTGATTGGAATTTTTATTGGTGCATGTTGCCTAAAAAAAGGCATGTTTTTAATTAAATGCTAATCCAGAAAAATTTTAATGAGTGCTTATCACATTTCATGTATTCACACAGTAGTTTTCTTTCATTGAATGACAGAAGTACTGTTGAAGAAATCTGAATTACGTAATCAGTTAAAAGTAATTACACTTTCAACCATATCTCATTTATTTGCAGCACTTGACAAAATGAGGTTAATTAACAGTTCATCAGATATATTGCACTAAAAGGTGTTTAATTTTCTAATAGTTTTATTTCTGTATGGTTTTACTTTGGTTGGCTTATTTCATATAAGCCAACTGTATTTTTACTGTACAAAGTACAGTAAATATCCTTCCAGTAGGAAGATCAATGTTACAAACAAATGCTGTACAAATTTTCATGATGAGCAATCCAATGTTCAGTGTACAGTTGTGAAAACTGGTACAGTGAAATTTTACTGCAAAGTGTATTGCCAACTTTGTGTGCCTCTCCACCCTACCCAGGTGGTATTCTGATGTACGGAGCCCTGCTGCTGTTTGAATCTGAATTTGTACACGTTGTTGCCATTTCCTTCACTGCCCTGATCTTGACTGAGCTCTTGATGGTTGCACTGACCATACGAACATGGCACTGGTTAATGGTGGTGGCTGAATTCCTCAGTCTTGGCTGCTATGTGGCCTCTCTTGCATTTCTAAATGAATACTTTGGTGAGTAAAAGTATTTGAGCAAAGAACTGTTTTGTATTTTTAGTAATGTTTTTCTCTTCCTTATTTTTCAATTAAGAATAGGTGATGTTTTGAAATGCAACCTTCTTTATAAGAAACATAACTGAGTCCAAATTAGGCTTAATAATGTTGGGTTAAAGAATTCTCTTATCCTTTTCTCCTAGAATTCAACAATCTTTATCCTGTTAGTATGGTTTCTCTAGGTGATACACTTTATTCAAACCACTCATACCTTTTCCATCCTTGGTCTGATACTGACAGTCCAAATTGCATACCTTAAATTGGCTTTGCAATTTGCACAATTGAAAATAGATATGATTTGTAAAAATCAGGATCTTTCACTACATTGTTTTGTACACCATACCAAGTGGACCTCTTTAGATCTAACTCACAAGGCTAAAATTGCTGAAGTATTGTTAGGGAGTGATACAGCAGCCTCATAGGAAAGATACCTTTATATAGGAACTGTTGCTGCATAATTATAGCAAGCTTGTATTAAGCTTGCTTTGCTTTAAATTTGGTATCCCATACTGTGTCTTAAGGTTCTGCTTGTTTGTAGTTCACAAGATGAAAGAACACATTTTAACTGCAAATCTTAGCAGTCAAGAATCTGAACATCAAACCTATTTCTTCTTGGATCAACTTATCCTTTACTAAAAATAAAGTATTTCAGTGTGATTTTGCAAATATAACTTACAGAAATATATATAGATAACAGCTTTAGTTGCATCTCACAAGAATCAGAATCTAGCTCCTTCTTCTCTGCCTTTTAGGATCTGAGGAGTATGGACTTGCCTTTCTCCACCTGTCCTTTCACACAGCAGAATTAAGCGTTACATGGCAGTTTCTAGAAGTCTTAAAATTCTGCCTTCACTCTCTCAGTTCCCAGGTGTTCACTGCTAGGGTAGTGTGTGTGTTATATAATTATTTATTTAATCAGTAAATGCTTCAGTGCCTGTCCCAGGTGTTTTGTTACTTCCCAGATTTCTCAGGAGTCAAATTTTAGTGAAGAAACAACCCTGCTGGGCTTGGTACCTTATTTCAGGTTTGCCCTTTTGTTTTCTCTGACACTGATGCACAGACACATTCATAGAGATTATTTGGTTTCTTTTTGAATCTCTACAGTCAGATTACAAATTAAAGGAACAAACAGGAACAGATATAGATACCTGCACTTGAGTCCAGACTTCCGGGAACTTAATAAAGCAGAACTTGCAGCTTCACCTTTGAAAGTCTGTTGCATTGGTGACAGCCAGTCCTTCCATCCTTTCTGGTGTGGTTCTGTGTAGAACACTTCTGGATGAAGTTCACAAAGGTGTAAAAACAGCAGGAACTTTGTTTCTTGCAAACTTTTCCATAAGGGGAATGTTTTCCTCTTTGTGCTTGCGTATTTGCTGGTCAAGCCCAAGCTTCTCACAACCCAGGGACTTAACTTCTCTATTTTTTTGTATTTGCGATTACTGAAAAGGCTGCAGTTTCATGAGATTTTGTAAAGATGTATTTTACTATGCGTTATTCACCAGTTAATCTGAGAAAATGCCTTTCTCTTAGTCTCACTTCTGCTTAATGCCTTACTCTTATTTATTCTGTTCCATTATAACTGGGGGGAGAGAGCTTTTTCTGTGTATGTGATGTAGAATAAACCTAACTGATGGTTTTTAATTCAAGATATAGAACAACTTCCATGGATCAGGAAAAATGGTCCAGACCAATAGTGCTTGACTTCATTGGCAAATAAACTTACTTCAGTGATGTTGCTTATAAAGATTATCTCCTTCCAGAGAAATTATATGATGACATGGCACTCAAATTAGAAAGGCAAAAATATTTGATACTGTTCCACAGCTCTGACTCATGAAAGTAAATTAATTGTTAAGTTTCTGAGTTAATTGCACACAGTGGCCTTTTTAGGGTGTCTGTGATAGGTTACATGGGCTTTCAGTATGTCTAAGCAGGCTTAGGCTAATACTGCATAACAAGCTTATACATTGAAATTTAATATGCGAAGTATTTTTAATGAGCAGAGTTGGAGCCATAAAGCATTTTTTTATTGCATTTTCTGAAGTGAATTTTCATTCACATGATCAAGATGTTTATACAGTAAATTATACCTTGAAGTGAAATGTAAGAGAAGTACCAATCTATTCACAATCTTAAAACATGACCAAATATAAAATCTCTGTGGTTTCAAAGTGTTTTGATTTAATTGCTGCTTAAAATAATCTGATTGATATGTGAAAGGCAATACTAATCCAGTTAATGCTACTAACATCTTTTTCATTTCCTCTTTGTGCAGCTAACCTGTTTGGGTTTGTTTGGTTTTTGGGGTTTCTTTTTGCATAACTTCTGTATTTTCTGTAAATCTATCCTTTCATTTTCCCTCTTTGTGAAACAGGTATAGGCAGAGTGTCTTTTGGAGCTTTCTTAGGTAGGTGAAGTTTAACTTTTCTTGAAGCTTTGGGTTGGCTTTTTGTTTTTTGATCTTTAAACATTCATTCTTTAAAGAGTAGCAAATTTCTTAATATATGCATTTGTACATAATGGGAAAAAAAATTAAATAAAATTCTTAGGGTTCCCTGAGTTCTGGGATCTTTCCATGATAATTAAGTATGACCTAATTATCACATATAGTATGGGTCAAAAAATTCAGTAGCAAGCATAGTGTGTCAGCATTCTTGTTCATTTTTTGTGATAAACAATTAGCTTTTCCCTGTGGCTTGTAGCAACATCAATACATTGTTTTCCCTTGAAATTTTTGGGCTCTAATTTAATCTCTATGATTTTAAGAATCATTCAGCATAGATGTAAGAAAAACAATCAATACAAAATGAAAGATCCAAAGGGCAAAATTTATGGTTGGGAACTTATAAGGGGTAAAAATCATTCTTAGTAGTAGAAAAATAAGCTGAATTAACTTTTTATTATGAGAGAGCCTTGCTTTTAAACTGAGATTCTGTTTCCCCTAAAAATTACTTCAGCTGCAAAACAGTGTAAAGACCATAAAGAAACCCTGAAGTTCCTGTCTAAAAAAAATAATTGGCAAAAGCAAAAGGCTGAGGTTAACTCTCTCTTGGTTTATTGCCCTTTTTTTATTTTTAATTGGATAATAGCATAAGCAAACAATTAAGAGACTTTTATTGACTTTGCACTGTGGAAGTTCCAGTTTCCATGTTACTGACTCCCATTACTGATTTTCCCTTTTTGTTTCTGCAGATGTTGCCTTTATCACAACTGTGACCTTCCTGTGGAAAGTGTCAGCAATCACTGTCGTAAGCTGTCTTCCACTTTACATTCTCAAGTACTTGAAGCGCAAGTTCTCTCCTCCAAGTTACTCCAAGCTTACCTCGTAAAAGTGATTATATTCCTATGGGTTTTCACTCACACCAGTCTGCAGATTGCATACTCACTGTGCTTTAGTGTCTATGGATTCATGTTGGACTAAAGAAACTTAAAAAAAAAATCAAAAATCAAAAGGGATAGCGTGAATAGAGCACAAAAAGAGGAGGAAACATCTGACAGATACAAAAACACAGAAGTACACTAACAACTATCAGAGATTAACTAAATTCTCTTCGTGTTGATTTTCTTTTCTTTCAGTTGTTATGATTATAAAATAAAACCAAATTACCATTGATTTTACAATGCTTCTGAATGGTTTCATTGCTACTGTAAAGGATCTTTTGCTACTGTAAAGGATTTTTTCCAATTATGTTTATCTTCTGCAAGTTAAATTGAAATTTTCTTATTTATTACATAAATTTCTGGTTTTAATTATTGTATAACTTCCTAATTCAAGCTGTTTCTTTTAATGTTTATATATGGAAACGTTCATTCATCCATACTTACTCTAACAAACCTAATACCTGTAAATGCCCGTGTCTGTATTAGCAGCTATTATTCCTCATCAGACATTGATTAATATGCACTATTCGAATTATGTACTGATGTCTGCATAGCACAGTATTATTTTAGGAGCTGTTGTCCTATTTTGTACTCTTCATTTCTGGCACCAGTAAATTACAGATGTGTGATGTTGACAGCAGTTCTTTAAATGCACATTACAGACAGGTTGCACAAAAGCTGTTTAAAAATTAAATTATAAATTCTGTACATAATTCCACAGCACTTATTGATCTGTACAGATATCAAAACATGGCTGCTCAGTAAATATGTTTTAAAATTCTTATTCATTTTGTATTTGTAAAACTGCAAATAGTGTCAAAGTACATTTCTATATATGAGAAGTCCAGTAAACCTTGTATTAGCTAATATGTTTAAATTGCCTTGTAATCTGTTTACTTAGGTTACTCAGGTAAAAGAAAATAAGAGGAACACATGAACATCATGGTAGGAAAATCTATCACCTTCCAAGCTGTAAATGTTATGTTTTTATAACTTAGTTTGGGTGCAAACTTGTCAAAAAAATCCAAACATTTTTGCTTGTAAGCTGTCAGAGTTGAGTATCTTGGCTGAATTATTACACTTTATAGCAGCTGAAGATTTGTTCCAGAAACTCAAATACTCTGATGCAATCTGAAGGGTCCAAATCTTGCACACTGTACTGGCAAGTAGGATATATTAATTTTCCATTATGATATAACTTTGCTTTCTCACGAAGTACATATAATGAATTTGGCATAGTCTGTTAATCAGTGGAAAGGAACAACATAGTTATTCATGCTTTCTTTATTAAATATTTATGTGTGTGTTTTTAAAACCCACTTAATATAGATGTCATTTTTATGTTTGACTGTATGCCTTTACAGCATAATTGCTCATTTAGTCTCTTTTCCCTTATGCCATTATTACTTTGGATGAGGAATATTTAATTGATAATTATAACTACTTCCTGGGAGAGCAGAGGAAACAGCTGCAGAGCTATTTGGATTTCATCCCACTCCATTAATTTTTGTTTTCAAAGTTTTTCTAACTAGCTATTTATCTGCTTTTTTTAATTTTCATTCCTCGTTATAAAAGCAATAAAGCCTAATTTCTACCAAATATTAGTGGTACATGTATTAAATAAACTACTGAGGTAGAGTTTCCTTTAATTACCTGGCATCACAGACTAGTTTGCCCTGTCCCTCTGTGAACTTGCTTCTGTAAATCCCCACAAGATGTCACTGTTCTTGCATATTAGCAGGAGCCTTTCTGCGTTCGGTGTGGTTTTGCCAAGATGCTCCTGACTTACATTTTTAGTTTAGTTCTGCGGTATTTTTGTCACTGATTTGCTGTAGTTTTTTATTTTCCCCGATAAGTGGTGATTACTTTCAAACAAATAAGAAAAGTCACCGATGTGCAGTTCTTCTGAGATGTTGGTGGTGTTTTCTTCAGACCTTTTTGTCATACACACTTGCGGGCTCACAACCACATGCGTAAGATCCAGGAGATAAGCAAAAGCTCAGAGTTGGTCGTCTTTCATCTATACATCACATCTGTGAAATTAGGCAGAAAATGAGAAAAAAACCCACAAAAATAAAACAAACAGCATGAAAGTGATCGTGTTACTGCAATTCATCTGTATGAGGCACAATTGTACCCATGGGTAAAGAACTGCTCAGTTAGAACTTGAGTGTAGGTATAGTAATGCCCAGCTTTAAAACTCTTAAGGTTAGGGTGATAGCAAATGTATAGGTTCTTTACACAGCTATAAGCCCTTCAAAAGTGGAGTCAGTTCTAAAATGCCTGCTTCCTTAGTATTTCCAATATACAGCAAAGGTCCAGAATCAGCTCACACTTTGTTTTAAGGATTGCAGAAGCCTGATTCAAGTCACTTTACCTTGCTTTTGAGGTTCAGCTTACATAAACAGATTTGGGCCTTGGCTCTGCAAGTTACACCCAGAAGGACCTTAGATTTACTAGGTATTAAATAAATGTTTACTTTTATGAGCTCCTATGTCAGATATGTCTTTCTGAAATGGTAATCATGTCTCTCTGAAAACATATTTGGAAAGCAATTTCAGAACTGGGACAGAATGAAGGAGCAAGGTGTGACCAGGAATACATCTTCACCAAAGTAACTTACATAACAATATGTGGACCACGTTTAATAAGTACATGAGCTGAACACCTAGATTTCCAAGGTAGTTAGATGGAAGAACAGAGGGAAGGGAGAGATTCTGCAAAAAAGGAGAGTACTTACTATCATATTGGGTTTTTCTGATGCTATTCCAAAATTATGTGTTCATGTAACTGCTGGAAAATGTTTTACTACATAAGATATTAGTTTGCAAATGGAAGACAAATTAAATCCTTGCATACTTAACATTAAATCTGTAGCACTCATCTATGAATGTGTTTACACCAATGTTTTTATATTCAAACTGAGCTTGCTGACTCATGCAATCAGAATTCAGCTGGGTAGTATCTCCTGTTTTCTTCCTAAACCTTCAAAGTTGTTGTCAAAAAAATGTGCCATTGCTTTTATATATACACTGGAAGTGTTATCTTGATGAGCAGCTTCCACTTGAGCAAGCCAGTATTACAAATGTCCTACCTGCAAGAGCATGTGAGCTGAAACTTTTCTTCAGTTTCCATTTAAAACATGTCTGAAAGAGGGAGCTCAGCAGTTGGGAACCTTTTTGGACTGGACAGCATTCCTGTAGGTATTTAAGCAAGAATTTTGATAGCCATTTATGCAGTTAAACAGCTGAGGATCAGCTTCTGTGGACAAAGAGGAGGTTATTTCCCTACAGGTTGCTCTTACAGGGTTCACTGGAGGGTTTCTTCACCACTGGAGACTGGGGCTGTTTGAGCCTGATCCACCTGGGGTTGCATGTTGACCTCAGGAGTGCTGGTGCGTGAGGCCTGGCTCACTGTACAAAGTACAGTGTACTCTGACTTCCTCAGAGGCTTTGCAGATGGGTTATTAACAGAGATACCCCGTTGTGACCCCTTTTCCTGCTTCTGCAGAGCTGTGTATTCCGAGGTTTTATAGTGGCAAAATAATACGAAAGAGGCTTGCATCTGTTTCACACTTGCATCCCTTCACATGCCCAGAGCTATTAATGTGGCTTCAAGAACTCCTGCAGGGCAAAGGAATTTATTGCAGACTATGTGGGCTCTGGATGGACAGTTCTCCTTAAAAAATGATATGCACCAAAGGAGATCAGGCTGTCCTGCTCTTGCCATTGATGCAGAAGCAGTTCTTGTAGGTCCTGCTTGCACTGACATCCATTTCAATTTTACCTTCCATGGAGTTTCTCCTTATTTTTGCTGGCCAGAAAGGAAAAAACTGGGTCAGCAGTCTCTTATAATACTTAATTGAATAACCTTTCTGTATCTAGACTGTTATTATTATAACTCAATTGAAACTCGAAGGCAATCAAAAAAGCCCTTCGATATGTTAGCCCCCTGTAGGGAGGAAAATCAGTACAAGTGAACAAAGACAACACGGATCGAACATTATATGTAAATAAACAGGAGGCACAATGTCTTTAACACTGTGTTAAGAAGCATAGGAATTTCTTTTGTAAACAAAACACACTTAAAGCGAGATACTTCCCAACAAGTATTAACTACCCAACAGATGCCCTCAGCAGGGTTCACAGCTGTTATTGCAAGTGGGAATTTGCTCAGCCAATTGCCAACAAAATTCACCTCAAATAGGCAATTGCACTGAAAGACCTATTCACTACTTCATCGACCAAAACCATAGTTTTGATCAAAATATTTTACAGCAGAGGTGGTGAAAACTGGATGCCATGAACAGAATAATGAGAGCGCACTCTGCAGTGGAGTTGACAAATTCTGCTTTATTCTTCCATCCCTGACCAGGTTTTAGCAGAGCTGCAGCTGAGTTTCTCCTGATTGTAGTAGTCTCCTCCTGTCCTCTAGCATGCTTTCAAAGTGAGATGGTAATCAGTAATATTAAACTTCTAAGTTGCTCAAAAAAAGCAGGCTTGATTAATTTTGCTTTGGGAATTTAGCCTTTATGCATTACTGAGCTAAGAAAAGATCATCGTCTGCTCTAAGGAGATACTGTGTACTGTAGCTGTGATACATGGTAAGTATTTACGTGCCTGGCTTTATTCTTCCGGCAGTAAACTACCTTTATTTCCTCTGCTTTTGACAAAACTGCTAAGAATAAAAAGAGCTTTGGTTTATAATGATCATGTAGCTTTAACCGAGCAGTACACAAAATAGACCATTGTAATTCTTATTTGTAGAGCTGCTTTCCATTGTTTTTCTATAATATACACGTTTAGTTTTTTCCATGGGCCCTCTGTGTTTTGCTCTACGTTCTAAGCATGCATTTGGTTTTGCAAAGTAAACACACGTTGTGTGGAAGCAAATTATAGATAACTACTTCAAAGTCTGCTGAAAATTAATTCCTGGCTGGAAGGCTGGGGGGTTGTTAATGGATGAGCAGACCTGTAAGGGGTAAGTGTACGTGCATATGTTTTGTATTTATTGCAATTATCTATTGCCTATTTGAAAGAGAGATCTGGGAATTCTCAGTCAAGATGCACCCCTGGGGAAAAGCTCTATGCTGCATGTGCTCAGTAGAGGAAGATGAGCTGTTTTTTCCCCTGTGTGTAGCTGCTGGTTGCTGCCTCCTCTTGCCATTGAATTCCAAATTCATTTGCAGGAACACAGCCACATAGGCATTTCCTCCCACCGTTTCTGCTTCCCAAGGTACCTTCTCCCTTCGTCAGGGTACTGACTCTTCCGTGACAGTCACTTGAATATATCTGTGGGTTATCTCAATCCTAGCTGAATGGGGTTTATCCCAGCTGGAGAAGGTCATTTTCCATGTAAGTGTCATGAGCAGGACAGGTGACACAAATGTGGTCTAGTACCTACTCACACTTATCCAAATGCAACTAAAGCAATTGTAGACAATCTGTGATTGAAAATAAATAAATACAACAAACCTGAGCACATACAGTTTTATAAAATTCTAGGAAGGAGGTGAAGGGAAACAAAAGTTAATGGCTTTGAAACTTTTACCTTATGGCTATAGTGCTTTTGCCTTGCTTATAGTTGCCTTTCAATTTCTTGCATAATCTTCTTCACGTGAGAAAATTGTAAAATATTTCACGTTACTAAATTATTCATTTGATTTTTTTTTTTTTAAATATCCTAGCTGGAGGCCTTCCTGTCTGTGCATGACTGGTTTTAATTCTAGTAGGTCTTTTTACATTATTTTTGGTGTTATAATACATGGAGGGTTGAAAATTTAAAGCAATGTATGATGCTATCCATCCATTTGCTCAGAAATTGGATGTTATAGTGGAGGATGCCAAGATTAAATATTTAAGAATCTTGAAGTGTTTTTATTTACAATTATTATATGATTCCATACATAAGAGGTGGAAGACATCTGCTGCTCACAGCAACTTATGTTTTAAATGCCTTTAACTTGTGCAGACTTCAGAGAAAAAAAAATCAAGAAACCCACACAGCAAATCTTATTTGAAAAAAAAAAAAACATTTTAAGAAAGTAAGCCTTTTAAGATGACTGTGAGACTCACACCTGAATGTCTGGAACTGCTGAGAGAAAAGTTTTTAACAGCCCATCTTGGGAACACCTGCCTGAAAGGAACAATTCCAATCAAAATACTGTGCATTTCTGCCTAGCTCAGGTATCAATCTGGCCCTGCTTGCATTAGAAGATATTTGATTTCTCCTGACCAGGAACGACCAGGGTGGGCTGTCACACTGCACTTGCATTGTCCTGTTACCCTGATAGGGGCAACCACAGCGAGGATCCTCTGTGCTTTGTTCCAGCTGTGCCCACTGGAATGTTGGGACATGGGTGGAGGCAGTCCCCAGACTGAGCAGTTCTCCAGTTGTTGAAACAATTGACTTCTGTGTAAACTGTTTTGTAGTGCTGGAAGGGAAGCAGGGAGGAGAAAAATAAGCTCTCTTTGTATAACCCGAAGCAGATTTGGGAGGAGTGGGAAAAAGCCAAGCTGCAGTCACATAACCATGCTGCCCGCTTGCCATCTGTCCAAAAGCAATTACTTGGAGATGGCAGGTGAGGAGGAAAAACAAGGTTATAGCTCAGCTGTAACGCAGACCCAGCCACAGTCGCTGATCTGGTACGTGGCAGCACAGGAGTCTTTCTTCTTGACATGCAGATAACTCACTCTGCCAGTTCAGACGTATCATCACTGTGAGTGATGGAGTTCACTGCTGGAGAAACAGGGAAAGGCTTCTTAAAGCAAAGCCTACCCTAGAGGCAGCTACCTCAGGGCATGGCAGCAGAGATGGACAAAAGTGCAGAACTTTACATGTTCTGGTCAGACATTGGAAATGCCTTTTGGAGGCAGAAGGCTGGGGAAGAAAAAGGGGGAAACTTCATTTTGACTGAGGCCCAACAAAAACAAACTCTTGCCCCTCCACCCTGTGCCACACTGGACAGGGCAATGGAACATCCAGACTGTGCCATGCTGCGGGATCCATGCAGCCCTCTGCAGCTTCCACCTCCCAGCCCCCTGGAGGAAAACCCAAAGGCTGCTTGCAGCTATCTTGCAGGAGCCCTGAGCCGAGCCCGTAGGGTTGTGTGTCAGGCCTTGTGCCACCCAGTGCTCAGTGTGCAGGCACTGCTAGCCCCTAAGCACAGCGTGCTGCTTCAACCCTGTGCTCTAGCGAGTCACTTGGCATCACCCTGGGAACATCAGGAGATCTCCCTCGGTCTTCCTGCAAGCCACCTTGTTTGTGTTTTGATCACTTGATTGGCCGTGTCTTTGCCCTAGCTATTCATCAGCACCTTCCATTCCTGCTTGTGGTGTTCTCTGAGTAACCTGGGTGTCTGCGGCCTCTTTGCAATTGCAGCCTGCTGATCTTGTAGCTGTTGACTCAAGCACAGTCACATCTCGTGTGGGTCAGGGTTGGTGACTACAGTCAAGACTTCATTTATTTGTTGTGTTTATTTTTAAAGATGGGACACAAATTCCATGAGAGAGACTCATTTGGTGATCATGTGAAGAGAATGACCAGGCAGCTGCTTGTGGCTGAGCTACTTTCAGGCAAGCTGAAATCAGTATATGCCAGTATACACTGGCAGTAAGGGAGAAATTTTGGAAGGAAGACATCAGATAGAGCCCTCCAGCAACTCAAGGAAAACATGAAAAACAAAGGCTTCTCTATAGTCTTTCTTGTTACCTGCCAGTCCTGTTTGAGTAGCAGACATCTCACAGCTCTTCTACTTTGTGTCCCTCCTTTTTTAGTTTGATACTTTTCCCAGGCATAAAAAATGTGGGAACTTTAGCTCTTCCTAAAAGAAAGAAAAAATGGGAGCTGCTTGCAAGTCTGAAATACAGCAGTCAATCATATTACACAAATTTCAATGAGTATATCAAAACCTGAGCCGAGAACTAAGAACTTGAGATGTGAGATGAGTCAAGGGGGAAACCTAATAATTTCCATTGTTTTACCCATGCAACTATTTCTATTCCCAGTCTATTCCAACAGAAGCAACTGGTGATTTTAAATTATACTATTTTTAAGATGTTTGTTTTGTAAGTAGGAGCCTGGTTTCCAAAAGAATGCTAAATATTCACTGTACAGGCCTATAGTCTCTTGATTAATCTTAAATTGGGCAACCAAAATTATCACCTGGAAGGGAATAAACCATAGTACATGAGCAACAAATAGATAATTGGTTTTGGTATCACATTATGGAGCTGAATAGGATGCTGGAGATAATGATACAGGTTACTCAGAGACAAAGACACCCTTTACTCATTAAGAGACTGACAAGGGAAGAAGTTCTGCCGCCACTGAGAATGCATGGAAGAGAAAATATGACAATTAATAGTGAGAGAGAGTGACTTGATAGGGCTAGGATTAGTCTGTAAGGAGAGAGATCCTAGGATATCCCAACATGACTTGGGAGGAAAGAATGTTACCTTTTTCTTAGATGGAGGCAGAATTTTCATGAAGGTGGTAAAACTACTGTTTTAAAGTCTCTTACATGTGGGGGCTTGACAGAGTCATTTACACATGGCATGAAGGAAGGAGTTCTTCGCTTTTAACCTGAGATCGATCGTGCTCCTTGTTTAAGGCTCATCACCTTAGGGATTGCTTCCCCTGGATTTGAATTTTTTTACATGAAAATAAAGTTTGAATTTTTGCTATATTCAGACATGGTCACTCGAGAATTTATCTGGTTAACTTTGGTGTAATTCCGTACCCATCGCTCAATTTTCTTCTCATCCTCCAGATTACTGCAATCTTACACAAATATGTGCACTTCTTAGTATAGAAATACAGCTATACAGGGGCTTCTGTCCCGCTCCCAGCTCTGGGTTCAAGTTTGAGCAGGTGCCCTGCTGCTCTGCCCCTTCCCTTGCCCCGGGAGCTCCCCCGCAATCAGCTCTTTGTTGTAGCTCTGTTCCAGCCCACGAACTGCCCCAACTCCTGTTGTTAGTCTTGTCCATGGAAAGCACAGCCAGCACTATCAGAACTGGTTCGTGTGGAACTTAAGCGATGGAACTGAAGCTTCTTAGCACAGCGTTATGACTGAAATATCTGTATCTCAGGGAGCCGGCGATGGGGAGAGAACATCTGTACAAACTCTTCATGCCAGCCCAGTTTCACAGCCACCAACCCCTTTCACCCAGTGGGAAGCAGTACTTGCATCATTTCCCTTGCCATTCAGCATCCGTGCTTTCCAAAGGTGGGCTCGGTTCCAGTTTGAATGATTGATGCGTTTAAGTAGATAAGACTCAACACCAATCAACACTTCGGGTTTTGCGTTACTAGTTTATTTCCAAGCGCAAGATTCTTGTGAAAGGTGGTGTTTTTAGGCAAGCCAGAAGAGGGCGGTGCAAGCCAACAAATAAGTAAAACACGTTCATGGTCATCACAACCCAGGGAAAAAATCCTTCTTACAAAGTACACGGTGCTCGTTTTCTAAAACTGTTTCCACAGTATAGGGGAAAAAAAAAAAAAAAAGGAAAAAAAAAAAAAAAAAAGGTTTCCTGAAAGGTTTAGTCATAAATTTTTCAGATGAGACAAAAATCAGTGTTATGGAAAGGGTTTCTTTGCAGTTCAGTCACTGTCAAACACTATCACCGCAAGTGCTGCCACTGAGGATGCAGTCCCAGTGACAGGCTAATTTATTTACCAGTGTGGGTGTTCAAAGCTGAAGGGGTTTCTGCCAGCGGTCTGTCCAGGCTAACTTTAAACCAAAGTCTTGGGTATTCAGAGCCCTCGCCCTCTGAGGCAAGTTTGTGTTTTCTATTGAACTTTTAATTGGGTGAAGGGAGGAGAAAAAACCCTTAAAAGGAAACTACTGCACTAAGTGTTTGCTGTGATGATGCCTGGATGGTGGAGGCAGCTGGGTCAGGGCAGACTTTGTGTCGCGGCCCTCATTAACCACTTTTTGCCAGATTTACTGACCACTAGTGCCAAGCATCAGAAGCAACATAATCCCATGCTCCTAGCAGGACAGGATGTTTCATCCCAGCAAGACACTCCCTCCTCACAATTCTGGATCAACGAACTCCACAGGGCTGCTACCAGATCCAGCGTTGTGATGTGGCCTCTTGAACCAGCATTCTGGCAGCCATGCCCCTGCCTTCTCCTGCTCCACTCCAGACCTTCACAACAACACTCCTGAGAGAGTCTCATCACTAAAATGTGAGCCCGTGCTTTGGCCCCTCCACAGTTATCCCAAATGGATCTCTTACTACCCTGCCTTTACCCTCCTCTGATCTGCCACTGATGCCAGCCTTAAATACGGTTCATCCGAGCCAGTCCTAGGATATAAGAAATCATGCTTTACTGGGCTTGGTACCCAGGCAGTGGTCACTCTTCAAATGGCTCTGCCAGACAAAGTTTTTCCCTGAGGTCACCAAATCCAGCTAGCCATGAACTCTGAACAGGGGGCATACTCCTGCATCTGTATGTGCCCGCAGGTCTCAGTCTGACTTACCCTGTGGATCACTCTATACCTGTTGGCACTCTGAGAACAGTGACAGGAGCTCCCAGGTCTGTGTACTGCTGGAGCTCTGCAGCCCAGCGACCAGGGAAGGAGCTTTCCATGGGGAGGAGGAGAGGCTATGGTAGGTGGGAATGGCCTTCCTTTGTCCTGCTAGTGGTTGCTGGCCGCTTCTGTGAAATTGGTCTGCATCCACTTATTGGAGCACAGCCAGAGAAACTTGGAGCCAAATCCCAGACTTCCAGACTTGACAGCTTTGACTCATGTAACTTGAGAAACACCATGAGAATTGCATTGTGGCACAGCTCTTGTGGACTGGTTGGGGCATCAGCGCTGAGCAGCAAGCAGGCAGCAGCCCTTGAGCAGTAAACACAAGTGGCTTTCTCCTCACCTCTGGGTACAGAGTCTTCAGCTGAAGTCTGAAAGGCAATTTCTGTGAAACAATACCATAAAATAATTTTCAGCCCCAGTCTTTAGTCTGTCTTCACACCTGCCTTCCCCAGAATCAGCCTGGTGGATAGATCCAGCTCTGGGATTTTGTTCTGCCATTGCTCTGCCTCGTGGCTTAACAAAGGCATTCCTGTCTGCACAGCTCTGTCCATGCAGTTCTCTCTTGCACCACACACACATCTGAGGGCAGCCTCCTTTTCATACACCACAGTTAAGAGGTTACTTTAATTTCATCGTTTGCTCAGTGTGCTTAAAAAGCAATCTGAAAATAAATTTAATTGGACTTTTGGAAGGAAGATAGTAATGAAAGTCCTAGAAGCAAAGGAGAAGAGATTAATTTGTGTCATCTTCATGGTTTTCTAAACTGTTCCAGGCTTGCATTTGATGTATCTGCATTAACTTGATGTGGAAGAATCTGTTCATGAGACCTAAAGCACAGTGCAGACACAGAGCCTGGTGTTGGGAGGTTGCAGGGTTTCATAACACTCGTGGTTTCACTGTTGTGCCGGAGCACTGTTTAGAGCAGGAGAATCATGAGGTGCTTTTTGGCATTTTTCTTAGCAATGAGGAAAAGGATTCTCTGGCTTTGCAGAGGGGAGAGTCTCATATTTGGACTGCTGGGCCTGTGTTCATCCTGAAAAACTTTTCCTTGGCTTTTGGAAGGTCCTGTTCTACAGTGCATGCCAAGCAACTGCAAAGACTTAACACATTTAGTTTTCAGAGACTCAATGGAGGGATCTTAGATGTTTACCCCTGCTAATGTTTGCAAATGTGTCATGTTCTAGCTGCTAGTGAATTTGCACTCTCACATACAGCAACAGATGCAGAAGAAGAGATGGGGTTCTTCCTGGGACTTTCTGGTTCTGCATACTCATTTAGAAATCAATTTAATGCATTTTAATTGCCTATTTTTCTCCTTGGTTTTCTCTTTACAGCTACACACCAGCAAAAAATAATAAGGTAGAGTCTAGCCAGGCAGACTGCTAATGAGGAGGCTTGACTCAAGAAGATTTTAATTTTCAGCATTTGCTCTTCAAGATAGCTACTTCAGCATGCAGGGATGTCACAAAACAGGAATGTTTCTAATGGAACAAAGGCTTTGGGCTTGTATATCATTTCAGTACACAAACAACCAAACCCATCCTTGACCAAACTATAGGAGTCTGGCAATTCCTTCCAGGTTGCTGGCCCCCACAGTCAAATCACCCTAGTAAAGAAAACTCTAATTGTGCATAGAGTGAGGTGTGAAAAGAATGAGAGAGACAAAATTCAAGCTGTGAAAATGGTGTACGTTAAAAGCCCAATCTCTTGCCAGCCTTTCAAGATCCCTCTGGCAAAGAGAAGCTTCTGTCTCTGCCAACCTGACTGAAGTGCTTCTCAGAAATTCCCCATCCATGGGGCATTTCTGTGAGAAACCAGACAGAATTAGCTGAGGTCTGTGGCATCCCTGGACAGCCCTGGACAGCCAGAGCAGGCACAATAGCACAAAGTTGCGCTGGGTGTTGGGATCAAAGTCAGCCTACCACCAAGGGGCCCCTGATTCCACAGCTAGTGCAGCTCAGGCACGACCTTGGCACCACTAAAGGCTGTATCTGAACCTTGCCATTGCTACTGAAGTAGTACAGTGCAGCTGGACACATCTGTGTCACCAACCCCATTATAACCCTTCATGTCCAATAGCACAGAGTACCTATCATTTCGTCTTTTAGGTTGAAAAGCTCTGAGTTTCATCCCTGTCCAAGACCCCTGCCTTTGGAAAGGCTGGGCCACTCAAAGTTTGGTAAAAATAATAGCAGAGTGTATTTCTTTACACCATCGGACGGTGATTCATTACCTATTGTACATCAAATGTAAAGGATGCTCCTCAATAGGGCACAGCCACAAGTGAGGGAATAAAACCTTGGCACTACATTTCATCGCCTGGAAAATATTTCATTTCTCCCTCAATACCTCTCATCCCCTGAGTTATCCTATCATGTTGCAAGTACAGGGGAAAGGGGAAGCAGGGACTGGTGTATGCAAGCATCTGGCACAAGGGACCATAGTCAAAATTGCTGCTAGAGTAATCCAAATCCTATTCATAAAGTTTGTGAAGGTGAGCCCAGAAAAGTTTAAAGCAATGATTTCGTGTTTGCTGGAGTTTAACAAGGTTACTGAGTCTGCCTCAGAAAATGAGGTCAGTAAAATGTATACAAGTATTGGAGTATCAATATTAGGAGGATAAACTTGGGTTAGGGAAGAGAGAAGTGCAATAAATAGCACCGTGCACCAGAAGAGAGCTTACAGGCAGATCTCCTGGGGCTTGGAGCTGGAACTTGTTCTGTTTGAGAATTCTGTACAAATGAGCCCGAGGCTGGCGCGATATGCCGGGTGTCCAGATGCGGATGACATCATGATAGGAGGGGAGGCCGCTGATAAATTTCAGGAACGCACTAGACTATAGGAGGATTTGGAGACACTGGGGGGAACAGGCTAATACAAAGTAATTCAATATTACACAATGGAAGGTTATTCATTTAGGGAGAACCAATAGCACATTTAAACGCAGGTTTAATGAACTAGAGCAGGAAGAAACTAATGAAGGCAAAGACTGCTGGTGCTGAGAAGTAGGAATAGCTGCAGTCTGACAAGTAAATAATAGTGCAGCTGAGATATTGGAAAAGAGGGTTCATGCTGCAGCTAAGGAATCCAGGGCTTCACATCAGATCATTCATTCCATGTGGCAGTGAGGGTGCTCCCAGCAGTGAACTTGAAGTATGAAAGAGGCTGGTCCTCAGTTACAGAGAAGAAGGCTACAAAGGGCACTTCACTGCTGGCCCTGTTCTGTGCACAGGGACATGGAGCCTTGGATCTAAAAGGAGATGCTTCCATATGCATGGAAGTGAAGGTGGTTGAGTACGTGTTTGGGCTCACAAGGCACTTGGTTGTGACTACAGCTCAAGACATGCTGCCTTTGGTGTAAATCAGCTCAGTCTAAGTCTCCTCTGGCTGTGGGGGGAGATGCACTCAAGGACCAAGTACTGGCAGAGGGTAGAGAATGAGAAGGACTTACAGGAGCCTGTCACTAAATGCAGAATTTCCAGGGGATGTAGAGCTTATGGGCTAGGCAAGAGGGAAAGGAGTCCCTTCTGCACTGGAAGGGACTTTGTGCAGCCTTTCCTGACAACTGACCATCCAACACTGGCCCCTGGACTGCTGAGTGAAGCAACACTTCTGCACATGCAGACAGCCCAGGCTTCGTGTCCATCTTCCTGGGTCACTGCTTCCATGAAGCCTCCTGCAGCAACCCTGTTCCTTCAGATGAAACATAGACATCTGGGGAAAAAAATGCTTTGCACTGCCTGAAAATTAAGGTGTGATCCTGTGCCTCGGAGGATGGATGAGGTGAAAGCCGCCATCCCCATGGTGCGCAGGAACTGATCCCTACCACAGATCCCAGTCTGCCACAGACATCGTAAATTTGATGTTTCCCTTCCCAAGGAGAACGGTCTGCTCTGGTGCCAGCTTGAGTCCCTGTGTACCCAATGAGCCTTTCCCTCATTAAGTACTTTTGAATGAGGCAAAAAATGTGTTATCACCGCCTGTACCAGCAACTGGGGAATTCTGAAACTTTAAGTATTTCCAGAACTAAAAAACAGTGCCTGGTACAAAACCTTGTCACTGTTTCTTTGGAAGTCTGGCAATACTGCACAAGTACAAATAGAGAGTTAGACATGCTCTTATTTTTTAACCACCCTGCACGGCACATTCCATCAGCGGGGTCCAGGAAGAAATGCAGAGCATCACTATTTTCATTGTTGATGGTTGTTTTGCCATTGAAGAGAGTTCCTGAATCGCCACGGTGAGACCCCAGGGTCACGCAACAGAGACGGAATTCAACCAACTGCTGGCACCCACCTCAGCCAGGACAGCTGCAGGGAGGATGCTGCACATCAACCCCAGCCAGCAGCAAGGGCTCTGCCCTGTACCTGCCCACAGTCTGGGTTTGTGCAGGGGGCAAACTCAAAAGGAAACAAAGGGGCACTGATGCAGCATGTATCATTATTTAATTATTTCTCTGAACTAATGTCTCAGTTTAATTCAGTCACGGCTTTATGTGTATGGGTCTGGTGCAGCTGTCTGATGTCTATCTTGATTTTAAAAAGTCGGTGTCTGAACAGATGACTGTAGCTCAGTCAAACTCAAAGGTTTAA
This sequence comes from Donacobius atricapilla, assembly GCA_013397315.1. Classification (NCBI taxonomy): domain Eukaryota; kingdom Metazoa; phylum Chordata; class Aves; order Passeriformes; family Mimidae; genus Donacobius; species Donacobius atricapilla. The sequence goes on from WBMY01014473.1 coordinate 373,899, forward strand.
GGTTCTTTGCCTGCAGTCACTGGCTGTGTTCCTAAACTGTCTTTTAAAAAGAGTCCACTAAATCAAAAGCCAGGTAAATCAACAGAGCACTCAACGTCGTAATGAGACTGGTTATAAGGTAAATTACAACATTATTCAAGCACACAAAATTCCTCCTCTGGCATTTGTCCTGCTAAGTGCAATGCACCTTAAAAGTGGTGAAATGATTTCTGGCAGCCAGTGAAAGAGGCTGTGTCAGGGGGATGGGAGGCTGAGCCCAGTCTTTGCATTTGCACCAGCTTCCACCTCTGGGCAGCAGCCGGCCATTGCTCAGGTGTGCTCCCTGCCTTGTTTGAAAGGTTTATGGATGGGTTTTCAAAATGGTGCCGGACCAGCTGTAAACACTGGCCATGTGCTGTCTCAGTTTCCAGCAAATCTTGTTACAATTTTCAAAGCAGGGCACTAGAAAGACTTTAATTAGGGCCTTGGTTAGGGAAGCTTGAGACTTATAAATCTTTTGTTACAATGAATGAAATTCTGAACAGATGCTGATGCTTTTGAAGCTGCCAAGACCCAAAAGATGGGCATGCAGACCCTAAGGAGGTGGCCACTATTATGAATGTTAGATATAGAAGGCTGTAAGGATATAAGAGCAAGAAGCCCAAAACAGGATAAAAATTCCATGCAGAGCATGGGTGGCATGGCTTTTTCTGATATATATCTTGGATTATGGGATTCCGTGCACTTATTGTAAGAAAATGTTTGATATTGGTAAACACTGGAGAGAGAGATTCCCCCTACCCTGCTTTCAAAACACTTTTGTGTAGACAAAGCCGAAAATTTTCATTTTACAGGACACAGCCTGAAGAAAAAAATATGCACCAAGTCTTGCAAGCAGCTCAGAGTGCCAGTCAGGCATAGCCTGTTGTGCAGTGCTACTAACCTAAATCCTCTGGTGGGCTGAGAATGACAGAGTTTTGGTTGAATTAGAGGTTCCTGGAGAAATACTGCATTTACTGTGTGCAAAGGTTCATGCAAACCATGCTGAGGCCAAATGAAAAGGAGAGAAAAGGAAAATGGAGGAGGGAAGCACAGACTCACACAACTTCACATAATATGAAACTAATGCAAAGAACATGATTCAGACTCTTCAGTGATTAAAACATCCTGTATAAACTCTGCAGTATTTTTTTAAAGGATAACACTACATGCAGGAGCTGAGAACTGGGGACAAATTTAGTGCTCTGCTTGCAAAGATGAGCAGAAGGGGTAAAAAGTGGTCAAAAAGTGCCCACTGAAGCCTGCATCATTTGGCTCCTTCCTGGAGCAAAGGAGCAGTGTTTGTGATGGGGAGGAAGCATGTGTCAGATAGGCAAGCTGCACAGGGAATGCCAACACGGCTCTGGCACCAAAGGCGGCTCCAGCATTGGGGGGCCCAGCCCAGCAAACCCCAGCAGTGGGAAGTACTGCAATTCTGGGGTGCTGCTCCTCACATCTGGGGGAGGAGAGAGAGGGGATGCTCCTTTTCTACTCCTAACCTCCCCTCTTCTACAACATACAGAATTTTTTCTTCTTGTGATTTCTCCAGTACAAACTGATTGCTGTCAGGACAGTGAAAAATGGGTGGGAACCCAAAAAGGCTCTGTCCCAAGGCAGAGGCTCTGTGGCCTGCTCTGTCCCCCTTTTTGCGAAACTCTTATCCCAGTGCAGCTGCTTTCCCTTGGGAGACCTGCAGTGCACCAAGTGCACTGTCTCCCGCGACCATCGCCTCAATGTGCAGCCGTACGGACGAGTTTCTCAGCCTGACCCGGGCCACACAAGCCACTGCATGCTGTCTCAGCCACGGAGGAAAGGTAGAGCAGGGCAGCTGATTAACCTAATTACTGGTTAAGTGCAGCAAGCGCTTTGTGTTCAAGCACAGCCACCTCTGTGGAGCGGAAGGGAAGCAGCAGCTCATCCCCTCCTTGCTGTGAGACATAAGGATAGAGAGGGACTGCCCAGGGAGCCCGGACAACTCTGTGGCGGAACTGGATGATGAGAAGGCCCAGTGGAAGCATTTCCGTGGAAAGCCAGAGAAGGCTGGCTGCATGGCAGTGTCGGGGGGAGACAGGTCCGGGCACAGCACTGGTGACAAGGGAGGATTTCTTGCTGGGATGCATGCTTGTACAGCCCTGTGTGGAACAGAGCCTGCTGAGGTCCCACCAGCTCTGCTGGGATTTACCCATGAGGGATCAGGACCAGTCAGTGAAGGACCAGAGAGCAGGAGCCCTGTGTCTGGTCTCCGCGCCCAAACTGGAATGCAGTGATACCCACGCGGTAAAAAGAAGGGTGATGGGGAGTGAGGCAGCAGTAGCAGCCACATCTCCCTGTTGTCCACTGCTGACCTCTCCCACATGTGCGCTCTGATGGTCAGCAAGTCATGCTGGGGCTATTCTAGAATGAAGCTAGATGTGAAGACCTGCCTCTTGCATCTTCCCTAGGAGGTGAAGAAGCCCTACAAAATCATCAGCCCTATCTCAAAAGTCAAGCGGGAGGCCAATACCGGTCCCTGCTAACTCAGCGCCAGAGCTCACTGAAAAGTACTCCAGATACTTTCATAACTTTTTTCCCCTCATCTTTTAGCTTGTTTTCACTTCTGCTGAAAGAAAAAGTCCTAAAGTTCAAAATAATGAAGGGCAATGGTGGCCGTAGCACTTACAGGCAGGATTTAGGAGGAGACACAGGGAAGCAAAGCAAAGAGGGCCAGCCGGTGTGCGAGCCTCGGTGGCAGCACAAGAGACCTGGCATCGGGGACGTGGCTTTTAGAAAGGCCGGGGCGCGTTTGCTACAATGATCCACTGAAACAACAGCCGTCTAAAAATAAGGTTGTTTTCAGTACTAAGCTCCTTTTAACTTCGTTAGTCATCACCGGCTCCCAAAATAAGCTCCGCGTAACAGTCTCTCCTAGTAGCGGCTGCAAACAAACCCGGGGAGGAGGGAAGGAGGCGCGGGGCCGAGGGAAGCGGAGGCGGGGCGGCCCNGCCCGCGCCGCGCGCCTGAGGGGAGGCGGGCGGGAAAGGCCGCCGGGGGCCGAGGGCGGCCCCCTCCGATTTCCCCGTTTCCTTCTCCTTGAAGGAAAAGCGTCGCCCGTTCGGTTTAGGCTTTGGGTTTCCCCACCCGACGGAACGGCCGAGGCCGGTGGAGGGTGCCGCGCTCCCCGCCGGGCGCGCCCCTTGTGGGCATCGTCCTCGGCCGCTCTGAAGTGAAGGAGCCCGCCCCCAAGAACCGGCCGCGGGCTCCCGTTCCCCAGAAGCAGGCAGGATTTCGTTTGTACCGGGTTTATTTCCAACCACACACGGGTGTTAGGCGCTAGATTTATGATCTTTTTTTTTTTTTTTTCTTCGCACACCAGATCCGCTCAAAACCACCCCAAGTCCCCGCACGTCCCATTCCAAAAGTTTGGTCCCCTCCTGCCAGCTGTGGGGGCAGAGGGAGGACGGGCCGGGAGCGGGGTGGGAGCGGGAGCGGCGCGGCCCCTCCTCAGCAGCTCCCGCCCGGGGCGCTCCCGCCTGGGCCGGGGCATCACGGCCGCGTCGGGGCCGGGACGGGGCATCCCGGAGGTGGGAGGTGGGAGGAGGAGTCGTTGTGGGATGGAAATCTCTCCTTCTCCCCGCTACGAAGTGATGAGACACAACTGTGTTGCTGAGATATTTACAGAATAATAATAAATAATAATAATAAATCTGGAGCGACTGAAACCGAGTCCGCGGGTCTGTTAGTAATTTAGCAGAATGGGATTTTCCTTTCTCTCGCCTGCCAGTTGATGCTCTTTTCCAAATTTCCATAGCGGGGGAAGCCTGCGATTTTTTACATAATGATTTCAGCATGCG
>WBMY01014473.1:386016-428606 GCA_013397315.1 Donacobius atricapilla
CATAAAGGTGCTAAAAGTGGCTATTCCTTGTCATATGATTTAGGGAACTTGTTGCTCATAGCCCTTGGGCCTGTCTTTTAATTTTTTTTTTTTTTAACTGGATTCCAAAGGCTCATCTGAGCTTTGTACTGCCTGTTCAGCCTGGGGTGCAGATCTCCAGCCGACTGCAGAGTTTGAATTTCACCCTAGTCATGCATTAGAATTTCAGTAAACTGCTGGGCTCACAGTACTTATCCCTGTTACTTTGTTTGTTTACCTATTTATTTTTAATACAAGATCTAAAAGAACTGATCCTGCAGTCAGCAGAGGCAAAGCCCACCTGGTGTGGGTGCAGGGCTGGAGCAGCCTGCCAAGCCCTCGGACACTTGCCTGGTCTGTCTGGCTGCATGTTAGGGACTGGCTGTGAGCAGTTCCCAGCTGTGCCATGTCACCCTGTCTTCCAGCTGTAGGCCAGAGCAGGAGGCTGTGGAAGGGTATGTGGAAGAGCGTAGCCAGTGTCCCAGCAGCAGTGTGGTGCCATGGACATCCCCTTCCTCTGGAGCTGGAGGAAGCAGTGAAGGGGCTGAAGCTGCCCTGAAGGCACTACTCTAGACCCTTTATCTGAGCTAATTTCTGAAACAGATAAGGTCTTACCACTGTTGTAGTACCACGTTGGGATTTTTTTCCATGAAGGGCAAGAGGGAAGTGGTGCTCGTTGTGGGTGGTGCAGCCGAGTGGCAGGGCAGCAACAAAAGGGAACTGATTTTGGAAGGAGGGGATTCTGATCCCCCAGGCAGATCTGTACCTTGATGCGACCAATGCAGTTGGATTTTGTCAAGTAGCACCTCTTTTCCTGTATTTCCTGCCTCCCTGGTTGTTTGAATAGAGCATGAAGCTGCAGCATGTTTTGAATAATCCAGTGTTATTTGTAGCCCAGCGCAGTGTAATTTAATGACCCTTCCTGAGCAAGTGGCCAGTATCTGAGGGCACACTAGAGAGTGAGTTCAAAAGGTGTTGTTGCTCATCATTCCCGACTGTTACCTGCTATGACATACATCAGCTGGAGTTGCTGTGAAGCTGCCACAGCACATTAATTTTTCCTAAGAACCGTTTGCCTTGGAGTCATTGCCAGCAAGAAAGGTGAGCATGGGATCACAGGTGGATGACACCAGAGAGGGCTGAGCTGATAAACAAGAGAAAGAGAATAGCTGGCTGTGCTGGTTACCAGCTCGGAGGCTCGTTTGCATTTGCAGAGCCCCCTGGTCGCCTCGGGAATGGCAGCTGCAGTAATTAACACAGCCTTTCTGTATCTTCTGAGGTAAGGTGCGTAAGGTGACTGCCAAGGGGACTTGCCTCCTGCGAGGGAGGAAATGGATGGAAAGAGACAGGTTTCCCATGTGGATTGGCTGAGGCCACGGAGTATGTAGAGTTTCCCTCTGTCCTGCAGGAAAGTAATGCTGCTGCCATAATAAACCTCAGGGAAGGCTGGTGCATTGCAAGCACAGCTTGGGACTGGAGCTGGGTGCATTTCCAGACTGCTGAGAGGAACCTGTACACCAGAGTTACCCAGACTCAGAGTTCAGCAGTCATTGTCCCTGACGCAAAGGTTTTGCTCTATTTTCCCAGTAAAGTAAGAGACACTTTAAGCATTAGGGCTTACGTGTCTGGCTCATGTGTCCTCTGACACAGAGCCTCCCTATATCAGAAAGAATAGATGATGATTCCTCATCCCACCACAGCTCAGAACACCAGGAGCATGTTGTCCTTTGTTGAGGGCTGCCCATTTTCCCCATGAGCAGCCCACCAGTGTCTCTGGGTGGCAAAAAGCATCACATATGCATCAGGGGAGCAGAGCTGAAGGAGTCCCTTCAGCAGGAAGACAGCAAGGCGAGGCAGAGTTGATCCTATGTGGACCAGCTTTGAGACACTGGTCCCTGTAGAGCAGCAGGGATGGAGGCATGCAAAGGGCACGTTGTTCCCTGTGCTCAGTCAGGGAGCCCATTGGCACAAGGCTGTGATATGATCTGTCACCTTCCAGGTTTTCCACAGTGGCTATGCAACTCTGCTCTTGCTTTTATACACTCAGCGCTATTAAATGGTTGGAGAGCTGGCCCAGAGCACACTGCTGGCAGCGCTTGATGTGGCGTGAGCAGTAACCAGCAATTTCAGTGGAATTTCAGCTGTCACTGAGTAGTGAGACATCCATGTTTATCCTACACCTGGCCTCTGCCAGTTGGGCTGGAGGATAAGTGGTCCCAGAAACCGGAGCAGATCAATAGATCCATCTTTTTCCAAAATCCTAGTTAACTGGAACCAGTTGGAAACTTGCTGTAATGGAAATTTCGGTTGTCTTCAAATTTTTTTTAACAGAATGCAGTTGATCTTGTTCTTTGCTTTAGTCTGCCTCCACTTTTGGTTTTTTGTCCAGTTTTTTGTGTATTCCAACTTTTCAGGGAGGGAGTTAGTCTCACTTATGTAAAAACATGTCTCTACAGTTGCATCTCTGAATACTGCAGTTTCCCAGAATCCTGAAACAATGTTGTTTGAAGACTCAATTTTTTGCTCTGACGGTTCACCTAAGAGCTATGTCCTCAAGACCAGCTCTGTTTGTGTACATCCCCCATCCCAAGATACCTTGTCTTGTTCTGTTCAGTTAGTGGCATTTTCAAGGACGCTAGTCTGCAGCCTCTCCCCCATCATGGCACTCCTGTGGGCTGGATTGTTGAGGAGAGCTGTGCTTTTGTGTGTTGTGCCATGTCCCTCCATTTCAGCTGGGTATGTTACTACGTAAATATATTTGTGCAGCACCTCATGTCATTCTTTGTTGTTTGTTTGTTTCTTCCAGAACACTATAATTATGCATCTTCAAATGTAAATGCTGGCTTGCCTCTAAATGTGGCACATTCCTCATTGTCAACTCCATGTCATGGCCTGCAGACATCAAATCCCGTCATTTCAGTTGTCCCATCAACAAACCATCCCTCTGGATACGGAGGACACATTGACAGCGGAGCTTCTGAGTACTACCTGCCACCAAACATGAGACCTAATGGGGCTCCAGCACTGGAGAGCCCCAGAATTGAGATCACGTCTTATATGGGATTGCATCATAACAACAACCAGTTTTTCCACGATGAGGTGGAGGAGGCCATCCCTAACGCCAAGCGGTCACCTTCCACTGCCACTTTGAACTTGCCGAACATCGAGGCGTACAGAGACCCATCCTGCCTCAGTCCAGCGAGTAGCTTGTCTTCCAGAAGCTGCAACTCCGAAGCGTCTTCCTATGAGTCGAACTACTCGTATCCATACACTTCACCTCAGACCTCTCCGTGGCAGTCCCCATGTGTGTCTCCGAAAACCACCGACACAGAGGAGGGCTACCAACGCAGCATGGTGGCCTGTACTCTGCTCAGTTCCCCAAGGCACTCTCCATCAACGTCTCCCAGAACGAGCATCACAGAGGAGAACTGGCTGGGGGCTCGCAACTCCAGGCCTCCATCTCCCTGCAACAAGAGGAAGTACAGCCTCAATGGCCGGCAGACCTCCTATTCCCCACATCACTCCCCCACTCCTTCGCCACAAAACTCGCCACGGGTGAGTGTCACGGATGACACGTGGCTGGGGAACACAAACCAGTACACCAGCTCTGCCATCGTCGCTGCCATCAACGCCCTCACCACCGACAGCACCATTGATATGAATGATGGGATTCCCATCAAGTCGAGGAAGACCGCCATTGATCACACCCCATCCATGACTCTCAAAACTGAACCGGCTGGCGAGGATCATGGGACCATATCGCCAACTGCTGATTTGTCACCAGAAGACTTCTCCAGCTTTCAGCACATCAGGAAAGGAAACTTCTGTGAGCAGTACCTGTCTGTGCCACAGCATCCCTACCAGTGGGCCAAACCAAAGCCTCTATCTCCAGCATCCTACATGAGGTAAGGAACCCTGACTAAAAAGGGCAATCCCAGTAGTATCTTTATGGCATGGTTTTGTTTCCTCCCTCCCTGTCCTGTCTTTTGTTTCCTGCCAAATCTGCCCATCCACTCACTCCACTTAACTGCATCTTGTGACACTGCCTTTGTTGTTGGTGCGGTGTGACCATGAGTCAAGCCTTGAAGGGTAAAAGAGGCTGTTCTAGGAGCTGGCTATGCATAGGTTGTAACCAGTTATCCACTTCCAAGGCTGACATGTCTGGAAATGGGGTGTTCAGAAGATCAGGAGCAGGACAATTCGGTGCCATCAGACCTGTGGCTTTACTTAAAGTTTATTATATCTCAGTATTTTTATATTGCTGGACAAGGATATGGTCTCATTACAGTGACTGTTGTGAAACCTTTTACATTTATGCTTTGTGCACAGTGAATACAAGTTAAGTAAGAATTTGGTTCTTCAGTGAATTATTTCAGCTTATCTGAAATTATTTCAGCTCATCTGAAGGCTGTCTTTTTCTCTCCTTTTCTGTCTTTTTCTGTCTCTACTGGACAGTGTTTCTCTGTTTTTTTCTGTCTTCCCCACTACTTCTGTTTAAAAAAGAAAACCTGATTTTTCAGCTGACAGTGGTTCAATCTGTTCATCAAATTTATTTATCACAACAGGGCTCAGGGTAGGAAGCAGCACAGAATAGCTGAAACCTGAGTTACATTCATGGCATTCTCTTTCAGTCGTAGTTATAGACTTCATTTTGGACTCTTCTGGAAGCTATAATATACAGAAGCATGTGGTGCAGGAAAATAGTTCAGCTTTCCAAGGGTTAGTTGGCTGTTCCTAGTCTCTGGTTGTGATGGTCACCCTCTTTCCTCCTCCTCCCCAAGCACACCTGGCTTGTTGTTCTTGACAGTGAAGCTGCCTTTCTCAAAATGAAAGCAGTAAGTGTGTAGCTGAAGTATTTTAATTAGTGATGCATTCCCTGGTTCTCAGCCTTGTCAGTCTCACCTTTCCTTAGCCAGCACCTCTCTGCCATGTGCTGTCTCCCAAAACTGAGGTGCAGTGGTCCATGACTCTTTGCGTTACAGCACACTCCCCTTCCTCATCGTTCTCATTCTCCTCTGCATTGCCAAGCTTCTTTCAAGACCCTGGCTCAATTCAGCACTGGGAAACACAGCAGCCCCTTTGGCAGAATTAGGCACTCACTGCCTTTCAGAGCTGGGGTAGAGACTTCTAACGCCCGGAAAATCCTTCAGAACCTTCCCATTTACTTAGAAAAAAAGCCTTTTACGTTCACCCACTGCAGCACAAAGTAGCCCACGTTCTTCAGAGAGGCTGGCCCTCGGCTGTTGTGTCGGGGGCAGGTTTTTGCCGACGACTTCAAGGGCAGGAATAGGACAGTTTGACCAAACAGGCTTTTATCTTTCCGTTGCAGCAAGCGGCCGTAGGCGCTGTGCCGTGGTCCGTCAGGAGGCACCCGGCGTGCCTGTGCGCTAACACAAACAAGAAAGGTGAAGTGCACAGAATGAAGCCCCACTATGTTGTGTATTTAACATTTTTTCCACTGTTTTGGTCTTGTGTAAAATATGTTTCCTGGTTTGCAATATGTTTCCATGTGATCTCATTAACTCGTGCTCTAGGGCAGTTGGAAGTTACTGTTGAAATGTGATTTTTAAGTTATTTTACCAATCAGGTACACTGACAGTGCTTCCTTCCACCAAAAATACCTCTCGTTTTATGTATATGAAAGTGCTGGGCAACTGAGCACGGACGTCAACAGGATCACAGCCTACGCAACAGAAACTGTTATTTTAAATCTTTCCAAAAAAATTGGTTAAGAATTTGTCACAACAGAGCTGGATTTTTTTCCTGTTATGTTACACATCTGTTCTATTTCAAACGTGAGGGTTGGAGGGGTGGATTCCAACAAACAACTCAGGCTCCAAAATCTACCCGGTCATAATGATTTTGAGATAACCAGATTTGATTACCTCCTCTGTCTCTTCCTGAATATGCGGTACAATTTTCATCAAAAGCCAGCATGCCTTGGAAAATAACTGACGCCTTTCCCTCCCTCTCTTACATTCCCATCTCTTTGGGAGCAGGAGGGAGCAGGCTCAGGCACACCGTCGGCTGACTACTGTCTCCTTTCCCAAGGTTTTATAGTGGACATCAGTCTAAAAAGGAAACTGCTTTTTTTGCTACTAAGACTGATGATCTTTTTAATTTGTCATAATTAAAGTTCAGTCTGCTTTAGGCTTTTCAAATCCTGGAGCAGGGAAATAAGAGTATATAATGAGAGTATAATAATGCCTGCCTTAACGGAAAGAGAGCCTCGCAGCTGAGGTTTGAGCTGCAGAGGCTAACCCAGGTCTGGTGGGAATTTGCCTGCAGTCCTTTGGTTTGAGCCCAGGGCCTTGCACCAAATCTGTGGCTGTAGAAAATACTTAAAGATGAGGCAGAGATTTCAGGGGAAGCATTGGAACAAACGCTGAGGTAACAATGGGAATCGTACCTTTTCTAGACTGAAATCAGTTATCTAAATATACCAGTCTGCCTCAGAAAGCCCTGGAGGTAAATCGTGATGCAGGGAGTCAAGATATGGTCTTTGTGAAGCTCTCTTTCAGCCTTTATCTCCAAAATCTCTTTTTTATTTTGATACTTGTGCTTTGTGCTGTCTCGCTCAAGTGCAACAAGTTTCTGTCTGCAGTATCTCTCTTAGAGTTACTGCAGCAAATAATTTTAATGGAAGCACTCCACTGGCAGCTACATCACAAGCAGGTGATGATGCTCTGTGTTTCTCAAATCCTCGCTGTGTCAGTGGTGTTTGTTCTGTGCCATTTCTCCATCTCACCTCAGTGCTGTGTAATGCAGAATGTCTTGTGGACAAAAATGTCAAAGCCAAAATGAAAGTACAGGACTGGACTTCTACCCTCAGCTATGGGGGCACTGTTAGCGACTATTTCCAAACTAAAATCCCATTTTTTGTATTCTGTACCTGCTCATAAGCAGGTCCTAAATCACCCTATATCACAACAAAAAGTATAGGCACTTACCAAAGTGCCATGTTTCTGAGTATCTTGCACATTTTATATGACTTCCTCTTCACCTGCTGTATTTGACTAAACACAACCCAGACTTCCTGGAGGCAGATTCTTACTCTTTGAAAAGTAATGCATTGTATTTATATCAAGTGTTATCGATTTATTCCAAGAAGTATGTTGGCCTTTAACACTTGAACTTGCACTAAATGTAGAGTTTTTCAAGAGAGAGAGAAAGGGTTGGGTTTGTTGGTTGGGTGTATGGCATATATGAGGTCTACCACACCAAAAGGAGTTTCCAGGAATAGACAGGTGACTTTTAAAAGCTCCCTATGGTGTTTTCTTCCACAGTTTATTTTTTTTAACAGTCAAAAGCCACATTTTCTTTAGCTGCAGTCTCTTTTTCAACCTCAAAAATATGCATGTATGTTTTTGACCTCACAGGCACGTGGTTATGTGGTTTCACATATGGAGACTGAAGTTTGTACCTAGAGAATGTATGGTTAGATACCTCTCTGCAAGTTGCAAAAGCACATTTGACTTTCATCTGCATCAGTGAGCTTTTTGGGGGTTTTTTGTGGATTTTTTAAATTCTGCTTTTGGGACTCTGACAGTATTAAACTCAAGCATGCAGAAGTTGAGGTCCCAAATGATATGATTTCCTTACAAAATATGATTTTAAATTGTTGTGGGCATTTTTCTTCTTTCTTTTAATTTACAGACCTTTCAGATGCTTTTGATTTTGGGGGGTTTGTTTGTTTTTGGTTTGGTTTTTTTTTTGGTTGCTGTTTGTTTTTTTAGAGGTGTTTTGTTCCAGATCATGAGGTAGAGGGCAACCCTACTTGGAAAAAGTTGAGTTTCTCAAGAAAAAGGCACCAGCAACCTTGAGATAGATGAGATGAGATTAGATGAGATGAGATGAGATGAGATGAGATGAGATGAGATGAGATGAGATGAGATGAGATGAGATGAGATGAGATGAGATGAGATGAGATGAGATGAGATGAGATGAGATGAGATGAGATGAGATGAGATGAGATGAGATGAGATGAGATGAGATGGTCAGCGGTGCAGCAGCACCAGATTTGCTGACCTGTGCATCCATGGCAAACTTGCGTGTTTATGGCAGGCGAGAGGAAGTTCCTCAGACAAAGCAAAGGCAGGGCTGTCTGGGCAAGGCTCAGTGAAGTGGGGACTTGTGGCTGTGTGGCAGTGACCATCTCCTGGGACTCGTTAGTGTTAATTGAGGGGCTGGCGCTGGGAAGTAGACAGGGAAGAGCCCGAAATGCCACTAACCTTTTTCTCTTTTCTGCTATATTCCTGCTGAATGGGGATGTTTGGATGCTTTCAACATACTTGTTTTGCCATCACATAGCAGTGACTTTCTACTACATTTGGTTGCTGTACCATAAGGCTGAAGACTGCTTGGAAGCCTGTCTCAGTAAACTGATACATTTTTGTTTGTTTGATTTAATCCTCCCCATGCTTTCTCCCAACTGTTTCCAGTTCATTCAAACAACCCTGTGAGCATCTTATTAATGGCATTCCTTCACCAGCTCATTTTAACACCCCAGGATTCTAAATTCAGAATAAGTAGAAATGTGATGCCAGCCACTTGTTATCTCCATTCCTGCAGCAATCGTTTCTTGTCCTTTCTCTAACCTATCAAATATGAAACTTCCCATGCAAACCAATCTCTGAGTGTGAATTTTTAGGACAGAAGGGCGAAATAATATGTGGGAGAATGACAACAACTCATGTTTTCAGACTTCAGCAAGGGGAATTCCAGTGCACCTCATGCACTTCACAGAGGAGCTACTTGCTCCACATGCCAGCAAAATACAGCCAAGTCTGGGGTGGGACACAGCATCTATTTTAACAGCTCACAGCCAGATTGCTCAATTATCAGACAGGAAATTAAAAAAAAAGAGGTAGTAAAATCTGCCTACATTAAGTCAGAAGTGAAATATAAGGCAGGTGTAGTTTTCTGACCACAATCAAGCTGGTGGACACGTAGCCATCACCGTTGTTTTCTTACTCTTTCAAAATCACACACAGGGATCTTTCACAGGCATCCACTTCAATGTGAGACAAGTAATAAATAATAAACCGTAACCATATTTGCATTTGGTGCAGAGTTGGAGCAGAGTCAAGCTAGCAGCCTGGTAAAAGTTTCAGCAGCCCTGTGGTTTCTCTAGTTTGTGTTTTTGTGTCTACAGGAAAACTCCTTGTCAGAAAAAAATAAGTTTAGCACAGTCTCAGCTGTACTCCTTCTAGGTCACTCTCTTAACTTTGGGTGCTGAAAGACACTGAGCATTTTCTCCTTCTAGGCAGTGGCTTATGCCAATCTCAGGCAGCTGTCTGAAGTAGATGACTCTGTGCTGTAGTACTTGCCCAAGAGCAGGGCTAGTCCCAGGGTGAGACTGGCTGTTGTTCTTATACCTTCTGCAGTCTGGGACAAAATTGTTTGTGAATCTCTTTTTCAAGTGGCCTTGGGCACCTAGTAGCTTAGAAAGCGTAATGATAATTTAATTCCCAAATGGATAGCAGTCATGAAAATGGAGCTTAAACACCTTTACAAAGTTTAGCAGAAGTTTTTTACTTTGTTTCCTCCCTGTCTATATTCCAGTGGGCTGCTTATTATCTTTCTTTTTTTTTTTTTTTCTGTTCTTTTGTAAGTTGATAAATCTTTCTGCTAAAGGCAGAAGTCAGCCAGACTGGATAATCTGTTTTTGATTTAATCATATTGTGTATCTGGTGTATGCAAAATAAATCACTATTCATCTGGTTTTTAATCTGATTTATGTAGGACGGAGTTATATTGAGCCAGTTTTCTACAGCCTAGCACCAGGTTTTGTGAACCCGCCTTGAAGCAACCATACCTCATTACAGCATTTAGGAGGACTACAGTGAGATTTATTAGGGCGCAGAAAGGAACAGGACAGGTTTTCAGCTGGTGGAAAACGTCATCTGAGGGGAAAACACTGATGTGTCTTTGGTGGGAAGACTGCATGAAGACCTTTTATTCCTCTTCTTGACTGCTGTGCTGGGGCTCTTCTCCCCTCCACATGACGCTGGCTTGATGAGGTAGTTTGGAGCTTTTCAAATGAGTATTTGCAGCAACCAGATTTGATTTTACCACTACACCATTTGTTTGGTGGCTTTTCCTTTAACCATGTTTAGCTGCAGAAAATTAAGTGCATGATGAAGATAACCTAACATAGGAAATAGCTCTGACAGCCCCAGTCCATGACGCTGCTAAATGCATCACTTTGCTTCCTTTATCAGGAAGGCTCCCATTAACTGTCAATCTATAATGGGGCAGGTGGTGCTTTGGAATTTTGATTGTAGATGTGAGGCTAACAGCAAACTGTATTTTTATTTTCAGACTTTATTTGAGAACATGAATTTTACAACTTAATTATAGTAACATTATCAGGTGCTGATTTGAAAGGGGCCGGTTGTGTATTTTTTCTTTGATTTTTTTTTTTTAGAGAGATGTCATTAATTACAAAACTTCTATATATCTTGAAAAAACCCAATCCTATTCACTTGAGGGCTACATGCTGTCAGTCAGAGTTGTCCTATTTAATTAAGTGTTAAAAATTTCTAATCTGATAGATGTTGTATCCTCAGAAAAAAAAAATCCATCAAGTGAGAATTTACTTAAAACCAGAAACATCTGTTTAAAAATGTGTACTGATCATCACCAGGAGAGACACAGCTGTTTTGCTCTACTCTTTGTCATTTATCATTACTCAAATATGCTTCATCCAGATTTTTTTTTTTTCAGATTAAAATATGTGTACCTAAAGTGCTAGGCAAAGAGCAGTGGCTACATACAATGCCCATTTGTCTGTAATTTTCTGCTGTCTCTTCGTCCCTTGTGTGAGTGTGTAGTAGCAGAAGAGCTTCCCCTCACCTCCAGAGTGGGCTCCAGCCATTCTGGGGGGAAAGGCTTGCACAGGAGCTCAGAAGGTGCAACATCCTGCCTGTAGCTGAGGCAGGGGCTTCCATATGTGGAGGGGCAGAAGGAAATTTCAGTTTGTTCCCAGCAGGATCTTGTCAGTGGAGAGAGTTCCCCCCCTCTGGCTTCTCCTGACTCCAGATGTTCATGGAAGCTCAGAACCTGCACAGAGACATCTTTCTTTTAGATAAGCTCCCACTTAGGGTGAGCTGGGATGGATACTTCTCTTCCTCTCTGTTACTGGGCTCCATATCCTGAAGGCTGGAGAACAGAATAGCTTGATGTTTGGAGCCTGCAACTTGCCAGTGAGCTGTCCTGGGCTAGCAGGAGGTGTCCAGGAAGTAAAGGTGATTCTGGTGCTCACCCAGGATAGGACTTGGCTCCAGCTGATCCCTGTAATGTGTATAGTGTGTATCCATAGGCATACAAATACATGGCTCAGACTTGTAAACAATGAAGAAAGATAATGTAAGGAAACTTAGCACCACCTGAAGTCTCAGCAGTGCATATGCACACAGGCAGTAGCAGATGTGAGTTCAATACGCACATGATACAGGGCTGGGTAAGCACTCACAAAAACCCAAAAGGCAAAGCAAAAAAAGTGCCAGTGGTAGTGGTAGAAGTCCTGCCCTGCAGCGGAGCCAGCAGGGCTCCTGAGAGCTGTAATGCCTGAGAAGCCACAAGTGCACCAAGTGGGGATCACTGGGATGGTAACATGGAGTATCCAGCCTCCAGCTGAATATGTGTTTGTAGTATACACATCCAGTGTGGAAGCTCTCGCACATCCTTTTTCTGTCGGGCAGCTCACAGGGAAAGGAAAGATTTCAGCTGTGATCCCTGCTGCTCAGCCTGTCCTTGCTCCTGGGCTGCAGCAGTGAGGCAAAGATCCACTAAGTCCACAATGCCCAGCCTCCTTGCAGGCTGGGGAGAGCTGATGAGCCCTCACCTGCTGGCTGTGGTGGCACAAGTCCTCTCACAGTGCCAGGGAGCCCTGGCCCATGGCCCCTACAAAGGGCCACGATTTTCTGCTTTCTGGTTATCTTTTCCAGGCTGATGGGAGAAGTAATAAAGTTTCACATAAAAAGGCAGGGGAGTCGGTTGCAGTTGTGCTGTTTAACTACTTGTAAAGACTTTTGAAGGACCCTTAGTGAAAAGAATTCACCAAAGGAAAGAATATAGAGTGAATGTGAAATCAGTGTTTTAATTGTAAAGCTTATGTCTTCAATTTTAAGATGAATAAGTCTGTCTCAGGGCTGCTGTTTCCACTGCCCTTGTTTCTTTTATTTCAAAGCATCAACTTGGCACTTCTTGGAAGTCTCCCAGCTGTTTTCAAGCATGATTTTATACTGTTAGAGGGTTTCTAAGAATACCACTTCTCCACTATTGCATGCTGTTGGGCTACTTGATGGTAATGAGTCCTTAGTATTTTAGTTAATTGCAGAGTCAGTGTTGAGCCAAAAGAGTGAGCTGCATTTTCTGCAGACTTGCTCATCACCATCAATTCATAAGCAAGTTCTGACTTTAGAGCTTTCTCCTTTGCAGTGCATTAACCCAAAAGAGATCAGCTTTGCTTTGAGGCTCTTAGACATGCTTTGTGTTGAGAATGAAGCATGGAAATGACTTTTTTTTTCTTCTTTCCACCCCCTGTAAACACAGCAGATTTGTTGAAACCCATTAGATTCATTAAATGCCAAACTGGTTTGGCATTCACTTTCACAGCAGAAATCTTCTTCTTAAAACTCCCCTGTGTCTTTATGCCTTTTTTTCTTTTGCTTCAGGAGTTAATACATAAGATATTTATAATCTGTGTCTTAAAAATTTTCAATTTTGGATACAAATCAGACAGCATCTGGGCCAACAGATATTCTCAACCGATAAATCTTCCTTGAAAAAAACATTACCTTCTAAATTACTTATGTCATGACATTATCCTTATTGATGAAATTTCAACTGTAAAGGAAACTAACTGCAAGATCACAGTGTCTAAAGTAGTAGTGCTGGCTGCTTGAGGCTTGTGATAGTGTACTTGATGTTAATTTTTAATCTGTTTTCCTTTCCATTGTAGCCCATCCCTGCCTGCTCTTGACTGGCAGCTGCCATCTCACTCAGGACCTTATGAACTGCGTATCGAAGTGCAGCCGAAATCCCACCACCGAGCTCATTATGAGACAGAAGGCAGTCGAGGGGCTGTGAAGGCATCTGCGGGAGGCCACCCCATTGTGCAGGTACCAAATCTTGTAATGGGCAGAGCAGGTTGTTTATCTCAGTGCTCTGTGGCAAGCGCCATTTCTTCTCTAAAACCAAAAAGTAACAGGAGATTTTTCCTGTCCGCAGAGATTCCTGCACGTGAGCACACCTTAGAGCATATTTTAAACTCAGTGGACCAAGCCTTTGGTGAAGACAGTGCAAGAGTAATATGAATACAGGGCGGATCGCTGCTCTGTCCGTGTAGGGCTCAGCGAGTGTTCAGCTGGCAAGTGGTGACCATGGGCCTATTTGTGCCGTCAGACTCCAGACATGTGGTTTATACTGAAATCAGCTGGGGACGTGCCTCAGTACATTTAGTCCTTAACTTGCAGTTGGATCTAATCAGAACTGTGAATGCATGTTGGAGTGCAGAGCTGTAGCAGTGATGTAGAGGCATGTCGCTGTTTTGGATGTTGCAGTGAGTTCTGAGCAAAGGCTTTTAGAGTTTCCTCTGTTCAGTTTCTAAAACCTTTCCAGCTGGTTTGGAAAGCGTCGGAGGTCTGAATCTAGTTTCATGAATTCTACCAAGCTCTTTAGTTACTCTGTATAAAGCATTTAATTTAAAAGCACTCTAAACTGACCCTTATTTGTTTATATGAGTAATCTCATTCATTTTTAAGGGGCTTTTCTCAAAAGGAGTAGGAAGAACAAGATTTGGTTGTTTAAAACAAAAAAAAGTAGTGGGAGAGAGTGGGAGACAGTGCCTGTCCCTCCTCAGCTGCTGCTTTCTCACCCAGCAGTTAGACTCCCAGTGCCACCCATGAAGGTTGTGACCCTCTGTGCAGCAGAGCCCAGGTTTTATCACTGCCCAGATGCCACAGGACTCGGGGATGCCGGGGCACTGCTGCCATGCTCGCACCACTTGGGCTCGTGCCACAAGCCGTGCGGCGGGAGCAGTGGCTTGTTGAAAGCCCAGATGTCTCAAGATGATGTACGGACCACACGTGCCGGGCTGTGAATGTTTGTTTATTTGCTGTAAGCCCCTGTTAGCAAACACGTCTGTGGAAGGAACAGTGGGAGGCTGGGATGATGTTGGGCAGGGAATACTGCTGTGTGAATGTGTGCTGCTGCCGCAGCTGGAAAAGGAAAGTGAGGGGAGTTGTCGGCAGCAAACGCACTTTAGCTCTGCCAGAACTCTTCAGTGACATGGGATTATGGAAGTTGTCTGCTTGAACTTGAAGGGTTTTAGCAGAACATTTGTAAATTAGGGAGGGGCTTGTGGCAGCCATTCTTGTTTACAATTAATGCTTACTCTGTTTGTGGCTTGATGCAAAGAAACGCGAATGAGGAGGAATCAATTTGCAAGTGGCTAGCTTGGCACTTAAAGTTTCTCATGTGCTTTTTGGAAAGACTGAATGTGATGCTAACATTTAATTGGACTAAATGTGTCCAGACACTTCCCCTCTCATCCCCTGTCCCGGTCTGTCAGGATGGAGCATGCTGCTTCCCAACACAAACAAGTGTCAGAAGAGAGGAGAGGAAATTACGGAAGGGCATAAAGAGAGAGAGGAGGAAGCAGACAGTCCCAGCCCTGTCAGTGGGCTCTACCGGCTTAATAAGAATTAATGTATTTTTCAGTCTTTTTATTACAACTCAAACATCCTTTTCTCCAAAAAGAAGAGAAACATAAAGAGGTGCAGAAAAAGCTTTTCTGTGCTGACATTGCCATCATGGCCAGTTATCTGTTTGAGGAAATGCATTGAAATTCTGACTTCAACCAGAGGTGAATAGATGGATGGATTATAAGTACTTCTGAAAAGAAAGGAAGTATTTATAAATCATTTTTGTAAGCGAAATAGTAAGTACTTGCAAATAAAGAAGTACCTGAAAAACAAAAGTGTGTATAAATAAATGGCAGATGAGAAAATCTAGGGAGTAATTTCTGTTAAATTGGTGACTGGCAAAGCCTGAAAAATACATCTCTGAATCATCAACATATTTCCAGAAGTTGCAGCTGTTTGGGTCAGGTTTGATTCATCCCACTGGGTTATTCAGAAAGGAGCTCAAGTTTTGAAGTTCAAAACCAGAAGTAAGCTCAAACACAATCTGAGTGTCTTCAGGAGAAATATTTTGGATCAAGCTTTTCGCTCATTAATATTTCTGGTGCTTTCTATTCTGTTGACTCAGGGAAAATGGTCATAAAACAGGTTTGACCTCTTTTACTACCCTTTTCTGTTACATTTTTCTCATGTTGACAGTCATTCTTATGTCAGTACTTTGGGTAAACTTGCTTTAATTCTGCTGTTGTTAAAGCTCTTCCCCCTTTATCTTCAACAAGAGGAGAATATGGATGAGGTCTCCCTCCTCTCTATTTTTCTCTCTTTTTGTTTCAAACCCCCTCTCGTTGGCATCTTGCTTCCCAAAGTAGATGTTCTCACATTAATAGCTCCACAAATCTGTTGGGCATGCTAAGGCAGAGGAGAAGTAAATCCAGGAAGCATCCACTGTTCATGGCATGGCTCCCAAGCAAAATTGCCAGGAGGTTGCTCTCTCTGCAGCCAGAGCAGGTTCATCTGTTTTTCCCAGGCAACATTAGCTTCCTTGCTGCTGATCCATCTCTTCTTTTAGGAGGTGGAATGTCTGAGGATCAAAGGTTTCTGAGGCAAGCATGATGGATGAGGAGAGCAGTAGCATAGGAGGGCAGGAGTCTCTCATGGGTATGACATGAAGCCCAAGGTTGGGGACCAATTTTTTCCTTGGCTCCTCCAGGCTGGTGACTTTTCTGCGTAGCTGGAGAGTGCCATGTGTAAAGTGAGGAAGGACCCAGCACTGTGTGCAATGCCACCACTGTATGGGATTGCTTTTCCCTGCCAAACATGAGCATGGGAAGGGGCAGGCAGAGCTGAGCATGGCAGGAGCTCACACTGACCCATGCAAAGGGCTAGCCTGGCGTGTGCTGGGGGCTCTCTGTGGCAGCGGTCATGTCCACCACTTGCTCCTTATCATCTCTGCATCATGTATGGGACTTGCTCACTGGAAGCTCCCGTGGGCCATCTCCCAGGCATATTTCATGCCAGCAGGATCTCCCGAGGATTTCCTTCTGTGGAATGGCAGCACCTTCCTCGCTGCACTTAGGAACGATATGATTTGGAGGGCTTCAAGTTGCCTGTGAAGGCTCATGAGCCTGCTAACACAATATTCCTCTCTCACACATTTTGCTTTTGCCTGTTTGGGTGTTTGGCTGCCATGGCAGCTCCAAGCTGTCGCTGTTCCCGATTGCTAAACGTTTGGAGAGTGGGATGAGCCGGCGCGCCTGGCGAGCTAAAAATGCCGCAGAGGATTGGCAAGCAAGTGGTGCTGGGGAGCGGTGCTGGTGAGCTCACGACTGGCACTGGCTTTCATCCCTTGGCTTGGGGAAGTATTTTGCGAGTTGCTGTTGCCTTTGGTGATTTCAGACTGGAGTACTCCCACCTCTGAGTCAGAACAGGGACGGTGCCCTGGCTGGCATCAGGCATTGGGAAGCTGCATGTTGTGTCAGGTGACAGTTATACCTGGGATCACTCTGAGGAGCAAAATCCTGTCTCTTGGCATCCTACTGGCACCTACTCCTTCTCAAGAGTTCATGGCTTGGGTGAGGATTTTTCAAACAAAGCAAAATGAAACCCACAGCATTACATAGCTACAGACGCATTTTAAGTGAGGTGAATTTAATTCAAGGTGTTTACATTCAGAATATCTTAAACATGTCCTCCATTTGGACCTATCTCCCAATTCTTCATTTTGAGAGTAGTGGTGAGGAGTTGCACAAGATGGTGTTTGCATTCCAGCCAGCGATGGCTCTGTTTCAGCTGCAGGTAAGTAATCCAGCAGATAAAAGTTTGGGCTTCCCAGGGAGGGATGGCACCAGATTATAAATGCGTGGTCTGTAGATATTCTAATTAATAACTCATCTTTAAAATAAGTGAAGCACTTTGACTGCCTGAGATGGAATTTTTACAAGCAGGGTGTGGTGTATCTGTGAGATAAAATCCAAATACTCAAGAATGTTTAATTAAAGGGCATGATGTACTCCCATAGAAGATTGTACTCAATGGTGAAAGAAAATATTCAAGTGCACGGAGTGGTCTAGTAAGCACTTTCAAAAGCCATGATTATTATTAAACTTTTTGACACAAAATATGCCATGAATTCTCTTCAAGATCACTCCTGACATGAAATAGATAAATTGGTTAGAAAAAGGAAAGAAATGGAGTTGTAAGAGTTTTCCTTTTTTTTATCTAAGTAACCAGTACTATCCAGAACTTGTTTTCCTCTTAAAAATTTGAGTTAATATGGAAAATACAGTGAATGCTGCCTTGCCTTTCACTGTATCTCTTTGAGTGAGATGGTAGAGGTTGTATATGGCTCCTGTGCTCCAATACAACATATCATCTGAGCCTGTGAAGAGCTGAAAAGTCTGAATTCCCTCATTTTACAGGCAAAACACAATGATTTGTCTGCTGATTTACATAGTCAAAATGTTGTCTGTGCAAGGAGATTTGCTCACAAGAGTCATCTGTGTCCTTTCTTGACAAGATATCAAGTAGACATTTCTGGTCTGATTTTCAAAGACCTTAAGGCATACATTGGGGTTTTTAAATCCCCTTACGACTAACAAGTGTCAGACTCTTCTCCATGGCAATCACTGCCTCTGTATTTTTTGTACATCTCCACATCACCACAATTAGGCACCAACATGCCCCTGAGTTATTTGTGCACCTCAGCAACACATGGAGTGTCTTATTGTTTGCTTCCTATGGATCAGTTGGCGTTGTTGCTTTTGGATATCAAGCAGAAAGTCCCAGTGCAGGTGCTGGCCACCACAGGTATCTGCCAGAGCCCTTTCATCTTCAGACCTATAAGCAATGAATACCTTTTGCAAACCCTTGAGGAATAGAAAGCCTCGTTGACAAAGCAGTGTAACTTCAGGGGGCATCACACTCTGATCTGACCCAGCTTCACACACAGCCAGCAGCACAAGGTCAGACAGTCCTGTCATAACCAGAAGGCTAGATGGAGCGAGAGTACTGAAGAGCTAAAGGAAAGACTGGAAAGAGGTGTTCACCACTAATGACAGGAAGAAGATGAAGGTATAAGGAAGCCAAGAGGAAGGCTCTTCCAGACAGAGCAGGCTGAGTCCTTTGCAGCAGTGCTCTGGTGCTGCACAGCAAGACTGAACCCATGGCGAGTCCCATTGTATGGGACCTGCAGTGTGTTCATAAGTGCTTTTCTTGGTAGGGGTCCGCACTGCTGCAAGTTTGTTTTAAACAACAGAGCTGCCACCATTCCTGAGTGAGTCAAGCGGATTAGGAAAAAAAACAGTTCCTAGTGGGTCCAGCTCATGGCCATCTGACACCTGAGCAAGAGGAGAGGATGTGGAAAAAATAGTGTTAGTTGCTTTCCCCTTCCCTCTCTGGTTGTATCAGGGCAGAACTTGTTAGGGGGCATATTCTTGTTAGTAAGCAGTGATTCAACTCATCATGCCACAGTGAACTTCCTCTCTGTGCTGCTCTTAGCTTCTTTTTAGAAGGCAGCGTCACCTTTTTGTTCAGATGGAAATATAATCCTTCCTTATGGTGGGCATATAAAGACATCAGCAAACACCTGTTAGCCAGGTTGCAATTAATAGCACCAAGCCATGCAATCACGCAACAAACCAGACAGGGAGCCTACACTTTATAGCCTTGTTTTAGACAGATGGTACTTCTTAAGAATAAATCTGAGCTGAATGGCTTTCTCACTTCTTGCATCTGTATAGTTAAACCAAAACCTCAAACTAGCAGACAGATAATCAAAACTGAAAAGTAGAATGGTTTGGCAGATATTTTAAGGCTGCTATTGCTTCTATAAATCCAACAAATGGAAGAATGCCCATTGAAAGCTTTTCACGGTTTTTTGGTTGGTTTTGGGGGGTTTTCTGGTGGCGTTTTTTTGTTGTTGGTTTTTCTTGGGGTGGTTTGGTTTGGTTTGGTTTTTTTTGGGGAGAGTGTATTTTGGAAGGGAGTTTCTCATTTTTGAGTTTCACGTGAAGTTGGACCCACAGAGTAGCTCCACAAGCACAGCTGTGTCACTAGCTTGTGGCCTCCCTGAGGAGGGGTAAGTCCAGAAGGGAGCCATCCTGGAAAGTGTGCTGCTGTCAGCTGGAGAAGATATCATGACCCTGAAAATGCAACTTCAGTTCTGATTTATGAGCCATCCTGGGCACAGGCTTCTGCTGTTTGGTGCAACGGCCCTTTACAAATGAAAAACTAAGTTTCCATCAGCCAGTGCTTGGGGGATGCACTCTGCTCTCTGTTAAAAATGATACCTCGCCCACGCTCAGCATGATGGATGCCGCAGTAAATATCCTGGCTGTTAGGAGGCTGAGATGGTCAATCTGGCATTCCAGCCTGAAGGCTTCAGCCCTAGGTTTGGACTCAGTGGCTGCAGGCAAAGCAGAAGTTAAATATGGCCTTGAGGGAGGGGAGGATTGAAAGCCTTCCCATTCCGCCACTGGTGCTGTCTCTATTCCCTTGGGAAAGGGGGTGATGACATCCAGCTCCCAACTGTCTTTTTCATTGGTCTCTCCTGGTTGCCTTTCTGTCTTCTTCTTTGCAGTGAGGGAGTCAGTGGCATGTCACTGTGTGGGCTATCTTGTAGCTGTCCTCTGGGGGCAGCTGATACGGCAAAGACATTCTAGATTAGAGAGGAAGCAGAGGAGTCAGGTTTATCTCCAGGTCTGCTCACAGAGCCATCCTTTCTGCTTCCCTTTTCAGGCTGGTTTTGGTGACCAGGAGCACACGCACCCTCAGTGCCTACAACCACTGTGATAGAAGTCTCTGCAAGGTCAAGAAAGGCAGAACATAAGTGTACTAGTCCTCTCTGATTCCTCATTTACTTTTCCTCAGACCTTGTGTGGCATCCTTTTAACTTGGTGAATTGCTTTCATTGTGGACAGAGTGTTTTTCCTACATGTTGAATAAAAGGGCGATTCATCATAATTTTGGAAATGTACCTCTAAAATGTGTATTACTACTTTCTAGGCAGGAACCAGGACTCATCTTTGACTGTTAAAGAGTGTGGTACCTTTTCTTGCCCACTCCATCTTATTTTGTCCTGTGCTTAATATTGCATTACTTCTCCTAAAAGTTGCAGATGCCATGTCTCTTGCTTTGCCACAGAATCAGAAGGCAGAGACAAAGCTGCAAATGCTTCCAATTAGCCAGAAGGGGCTACCAGTAGTGCTAGAAATGGCTATCCACTTTTCTGAGGAAAAATACAACATGGGTAGATCTTTTGCTTGCCTCAAATTACCAGACCTCAAATAAAAAAAAAAAAATCAATGAAACCCCAAACTCAAACCAAATTACATTCAAAGCTGCATTGGGACACTCCTGAAGTCACACATCTTAGCCTGCTTAATTCAAGCACATGTTTAGGGGTTTGCTGACTCTTATTTAAGCCATTTTTGAGAAAATAAGACTGGATGGGTGAGGTGTTGACAACTGGATTTAAAATAGCTTTTCATGGAGGTTCACTTGATACATGAGGCTGTGGTCTGGGCATGAACCACAGTTGTCACTTGACTTAGTTTTGGTTGCAGTTGAGAAGATCTACACCAAAGTTATCAATCAGCAAATCTGCTCCAGACTTTCCAGATTATTGCATGTTAACTTGCGTCCAAAATCTGAAATGAAACACAGTTAAAATTAAAATGCAGCTTTACCAGAAGCCAGATGCTTCATTATAAGCTGAGCTAACCTACCTGCCAAATACTGCTAACCTGCATGAGGCAGGCGATTAATTTTTTACAAGTCTGCTTTGAGAACTAGACATCTGTCCTCTATTCCTAAATGTAATATCTCAGGGCAAGCAATTTTTTTTTCTTGATACTCCAAATTACATAAAACTTATTTCATGAAAATTATATTGCCTGCATTCTGTATGAAGGTATACTGGGGGCGAGTTCATATTTCAGATCCCTTTCACACCAACCTAACTCCAATGGAATTTCTGGTTTTTTACTGTCTAATTTTTATATGTAAGAAGAGTAAAAAATTACATTTCTAACACACCTTGTGATCTGGAATATCAGTATATATGGTTATAATAAAGATTTTCCATTTTAATTAGTCATTATTTCACCTAACAGGCTGAATCAGTGGAAAATATGGTGTCCAGTTACTCAGTTGCTCTCTCAGAGTACATTGCATCTTCCATTATGAGCAGGGGTTTATAATTTCTTTCCTTGTGAAGAATAGCTTGAGATCTTCTTTGATACATGCCATGAGAGGGAGATAATCCATTACAGCATCTGCTGTATACATACACAGAAATAAAATTTGTTGCATGCTGTCAGTGCAGTGAAATCAAATAAACTTTCTCCTCTGTCCACATGTTTAAGAAATAATTTAGCAGGAGTTGCATATTTTCATTGAAACAGTTGAAACATGCTAGTGATCAGTTTACTTACGCATGGTAAAAATAATATAGGTCGCAGACAGATTTGTAATGCAGTTTTTAAACACCTGTTTTTAATGTTTCAATACCCAATAAAGCAGAGAAACTCCTGCTTTTGGTTTGCATGCAGACGTTATGCACACTGGGATTTAAAAGTCTGCTGCCTAGGTTTCAAATGCAGTAAACAGCACTTGCAGGGACAGTGTGGGTACATTTTGGGGGAGTTACAGACTGGAGTCTCCCTCAGTGAGTTTTGCTCTTCGGGGCACTGATAACGTGATGTTACAGCCAAATGTGAATCCTGGCGAAAACCCACAGTCTCACAAGAAGAGAACTGTTCCCTCGCCACTTGCAATCATACTCACGTAGAAATACTGCTGGTCCAGTTCTGTGTAATGAGAGGGGGAAGAAATGCATAAGAGGTGGAGCAAAGTGATCTGTTACAGCGAAACCAAGCATTTAAATACGTCCTTAAACTTTCATAAAGTGGTATTAGATGTTGAATATGTGCTTACCTTTTCTACTAAGCAAGAATACATTGATTAACTGGCACCTAATTCTGCAATATATTGTCTCTCAGGTTACTCAGCTGCAAAATTTGATGTAAGACATTTTCGCTGCCTTGCCACAGGTCTCAGAGATGGGGTGTCAGGCGTGAGTGTGTGGGGCTGCGAACTGCCCAAAAATAGAGTGATAAAGGGGAGCAAGTTGCAATAGCTGCATTCTGTTCTTGCAGGCCTCTTTTGCTGCTTTTCAGGAGACCTACTAGGTTTTCCTTCTTAAAAATCTGATGCTTTTTGGGAATCTGTTGCAGGTATCCCTCGATGTTGCTACTTCCTTTTGATGATTTTTCAGGTGAATGCTACTAACTGGATCCTGCTTTTCCTCTGTCTTCAATCCCTTTGATTTTGGGATCTCTCAGGATGGCTGCCTCTTGTTTTTGTTCTGCCACCGTTGTGCCTGTCCATATCTAATGGCCATGAAGTCTCTGAAGCTTTTACTGGATGTCTTGATAGCAACTCAGGCGTGATGACACCGGAGCTAAGTTTTTCATCACTGTGCAAAATCTTCCCATTACTTTCCTCTCTTTGGGCAAACTGTACCTTTTTTCATGTCATCTAAGTCTGCAATTTAGACTGTGCAGTGAAGTCTACTATATTTAGCTGCTTGCTGTCCCTGTGGCGGCATGAAAGCAGCAGTATCAGCATGCGTGTTCCCCGCAGGACATGGATGCCCATACTTGCTGCGCTTAATAAGCTGCACGTTCCTGTCCCCTCGGCTCTCTGGCGTGGAAGGACAGTGGCTTGCCTTCGGGAAGCCCGCAGCAAATCGTGACTGCACAGACGGATAGATGGCTAGAAGGGAGCGGGATGGGACAGAGATCATGTTTCGTCTCTGGGGAGCTGATCAGAGATGGGCTGTGCATGAAGCCCCAGAGCAGCTCAGGCATAGAGAGTTAGTCCCGAGTTTTCATCTCCCTCTTAGCGTTCTCACCTGAGGCAGCTGCAAGCAGAGACACCTGAGCCTCAGACGGTTTCGACATGTCAGGATTAAGAAGCTTGAGCCGGGCTTGCACGGTGCTGCTTGTGCTCACTGGCGGCCAGCACTGTCGGCGCCTTGGCTCTCCTGCATGCGCACGCCGGGATGTGACACTGCCCCTGAGCACGGGCAGAGAGGGGATGCCGGTGCCTGCCCTGGTGAGACCGACCATTGCCAAGGCGAGCGCCGATGCACAGGGAAGCATCGCAGCAGGGCACTGGATGCAGCCGTGGGGCAAGGGGATGCATGTGGGACAAGGGGATGGATGTTGCACGGATGCTCCCTGCAGCGTGCCAGGGATGCTGCAGGCAGCACCGGGGATGGTGAGGGGCTGAGCTCCTGCATATCCTCCCTGCATGTCCTGGCCTTACGTGTTGTTGTTATGATTGCTATGGGAATAATTTCAATGTGTTTCGTAGCTCTGAGATGCTGTGTCTTGCATTGTTTGGATGGAAAGCTGCTTGTCTGGTTTTGGAGGGTGGCTGTATATGCACAAATACTAGCTGATTTTTTTTTGTGGTGGTGGAAAGTAGGAGATTCACAGCATGGTTTTAATTAGAACTGCTCATTTAGTCTTTCATTGCAGTGTGTTCTTTAGTTGAAAGATAATTTAATTTTCTTTGTTTTGGAAGATTTTCGTGCTTGTGTGTGTGAAATGTCCCTATTTACTGTGCCTCATTGTGCTTTGTGCATAGCTTTGATTATGAGGAGAGTCAAAAACAAAACTTCCCTGGGCTGTATTATTTTCTACCTGCTGTGGGTTTTAATACGGTCTCATTTGTATATATGTACCAAGTGTCAGTATTTCTAGGACAAAATCACCAGAGAAAATTGGCAAAGCATGCAGGGTTAGATTTAGCTGTAAAACTCTTACTGACATGAACAGGAATAGCATGTCTAAAAGTTGTGAAATGCTGAAGAAGCATAACTGGTATAGGTAAGTTTGGTTTTTCATCTTGGAGAAGTCCGCAGAAGACATCACTTGTTGAAAAAAAGGCAAAACCCTTCAAAAAATCCTGCCTTCTCTTGCAGAACTCCCTATTACGATCTTGTAACACCTCCTTTTCAGTGAAGAGTATTTAGTCTGGTTGTAACACAATGCAGCATGGATCAGTCTTGTTTATATGTACAGGAATATTTAGACAGTGCCTGTCATATAAGAATACAAAAAAAGCTTCATAAAATGTGTAAATCTCTCCCACAGGTGCAGGAACTCATAAAATTGCTCAGAATATGCAGTTAGAAAAAGAAAGAATTCTAGATGGCATTTTTAAATCAATCCTTAATAATACTGAAATAGTTTTCTAAATAGGTTACAAATTAATTTTCAACCACCTCTTTTTCAGTGATGCTGTTTTCATTATGTGCTGTGGCCCTTACTCTGCAATAATATAATATTCTTCAATATATGCTCAAACATTGTTACTGAATATGGGTTATCGAGGGTTATTGACCACAAACTGGTATGCAGCTGCAGACTTGTACACAAACTCCACCCACAGCTGCAAACTTGAGCTTCCAGGGACAAACAAATTTGGACGACAACTTGCAGGCACATGTGCTAGCATCTAGGTACACAAGTAATCTCAAGCACATGTCCCGAATACTTCAAAGCCTCATTTTCTAATCCCTTATGGTTGTGAGGAAAACTTTAAAGTATGTGAATTAGCACAGCCCCACTGTTGGTTGCAAGAGTCCCAGCTGAGATGGAAGCAGGTTGGAGAGGCTTTGCAAAGAGCAAGGCAGTGCAATGAAAAAACTGCAGCTAGGCTATGGCTCTTCAGTTTTACTGTCCTAAATTAAATCCCTGAATCTCTTAGCTCAAATAGATTTTATGGGGGTAGTTGCTCTAATCTCAGGGCAGTGTTAATCTGGAAGCCTATCTGTAATAGCAGATGTTTGTAGGAAAATGGTCTGGTGAGTAAAAGCATTCTTCTTCCTCCAGTTTGAGTAAGAATAAAGAAAAATGTCATCAACTTTGGCCCTTGGGTTCTCCAGTTATTATTAAATTCTCTTTTCCCTTTTTGTAGTAGAAAAGGGTGTGTAATACGTTTGAATTGAATGTAAAAAGTGGTCATTAGCAGGAATAGGGCTCAGGATTCTATTTTTATTATGATTTAAGCATGCCATCCAATTTTGAAACAATGACAACCGCAAGGCCACTGAAACTGTATGTGGTGGTGTTCCAGAACTTCCTGTGTGCTCCAGAGCAGAGGTTGAGAACACTGCTGGGACTAGGGGGGTTGCTGCAGTCTTTGCAAGGAAATGAGTGCTTTGTGACACGCTTCTGTGAAAGGGAGGGAGGGGTGAGTAGTCCCATCACAGGTACACGGAGGGAGGCTGCGGAGAGAGCTGGTCAAGTGTCTGTCTTGTAGCTGTGACCACTTTGTGCCCAACCTGTGCTGAGGCTGACTCCAGGACCAGGCTAAAGCAGGCCCCCAAAGTCAGGGTGGAAAAGCCAAAACACTGAATTTAAGCTGTGGTGGATCTGACTTTGATCTTTCCCTCTGGGAGGGGAAAGGGCTGCAAAGTACCACTGTCTGAGGTGACGGTCTTGTACCCCTGCTGTGGAAAGCTGTGAGCGGCTGCCTGAAGTGAAATACCTGATGGGGGAAGTGCAAAGCTTTGTGTCTGTAGTGGGCTCTGCCTCTGCAGGGGCCTTTCCCCAAGAGCTCTGCTCTGTGTCTCTTCGGATAAAGCACAGTGTGGGCCTCACAACACTGCCCCGGGCTTGTGGGACACTCATGCTTTGAGCTGTGGCCTGGCCAAGTGACAGGGGCAAGTCCACATTTCAGGTTCATTACATGTCTGCCACTGAGCTAATTGCCTTGGATTCTCTCTGTAATCAGGGGCAGGCTCGTCAGTATAGAGTTCAGTGAGCTATTAATTTTGTTCTGATGTGAACATCTGAAGTTGCTTGGGTAAATCACACCTTCAGAGCGCCTGCCTTGTTTTGCTGGCTGTGACGGCAGCCAGGGTGACTAGACCTTGTTGTCCAGCCTGTACGTGTCAAAAGTTAGGTGGCATGAATCACCTGGCTTTTCCCTTTTTCTTTGGACTGAATGTGTTGTGGACAGTTGTTCCTAAGTGTGCTCACAACAGGCTTTAAAGTCTTACCAGTTTACCAAGACTGAGGTGTACTTCTTAGGTTGGATACCCAGGTAAGGATGGAGAATGGCTGGGAGGAGCAGTGCCTTTTAAGACCTTGGCATTTCTATCTCTGGCTTGGAACTTGACCTATACTAGAGCCTCATGTTTGAAGTCAGCAGGTTGATAGAGTCTTGGTTTGGGTGTAAAAATACAGATTCTGGTCACCATCGCCTCCTGGTCATACCTCCCTTCAAGGGAGAAATTGTTACCCTCACCATCCTCCTCAGTTCCTAGTCATGCGCTGACATCCTGCTCCACTACTGCAGCAGGGTCTCGTCCATTTGCAGCAGCAGATAAGCTACTCTCTAAAGCTTTTATTGGCAAGTTCTGGTATTAATATTTGCAACATTTTACTTGGCCTCTTACTGGGTTGTGGTATAGCTTGTCAGTATTCAACTCAGAAATTCTAGTGCAACAGCTGTTGCTAAATAATGTTACTCACAGTGACAATATTTAGAGTGATTGATTGAAAGTAGTTCCTGTATGTTGAGAAAGTTTATTTAGAGGTCTTTCGTGCTTATTTTATTTATTTTCAGATGGAGATCTCAAGCCTTTCAGGTCATTCTAACACTGGTGGCAGAGCACCTCATGGTATGCTCATTGGTCAGTCTTGTCTATTCCATCCATTTGGGTTTGGGGAAATTTTTTTCATTAAAAAAAAAAGTTATATCAACCAATGGCATCACCCTCAAGCAACTTACAGTGTGAAATCCAATCTCCCTAGATTTCTTATAGTTTAATCAGACTGTTCTGAAGGTCAAAATCTTGAATCCAAGCTATAAGATATACCTGACCTATTTTTATTGCTGCATTTCGATGCTTTCCATGGAAGACATGCTCTCAGACAAAACTGCAGCATAATCAGAGCTGTAGCACCAGGTGGATCAAAGGTGGTTTGAGGGAGTAGGACCAGAAGTGTAAAGTGACCTGGCAGGGCCACTGCCCCTTTCTGCTCAGAGACAGGAGTCACAAAGAGCATTTTTATGAATCTCATGCATGTGACAATAACAGGGCTGAAACAACAGAAGCAGAATCTGTCTTAAGGAACATACACATGCAAATGACACTTCTCTGACTCCAAGGAGTAGTGGGATTGCATTAATCTGCTTTATTCCCCAAGGAACATGGCTGTAAATTGTGCAAGGATTGGAACCAGGGATCTGTTAGTGCTGCATTTTCACAGTGAAGAAAGGGTTACCTGGTCTCCTGGCACTGTGGTTACTGACTTTGTTTTATGAGGAGGCTGAAGCACGGATTGATTAAACAAAGAAGTCTGGAAATATGTAAAAAGTTATGTTTTGGGGGTTTTTTTCTGCTCTAACTAAGTCTAACCAATAATCTCTGATAAAGCAAAAACTCTTCGGCAGTGCTGGCAATAGGAACTTGATCGCTCCATGCCCAGCTCACTGCACCTTCATCTAAGACATCCTTACTCTGCGCCTTTATAAAATGCCTTGAAATATTTCCCTTCTTTTAATTCATTCCTACATTAAGAAAAAGAGGACCAGCCAAAAACCGACAGAAGTACTGTGAAACTTGGAAGCCCTCAGTATTCATGTGACTTTCAGAAGGGAAGAGGTTTATTTCAGACCTTCAGCCAGCCTCCCTTCCCGCTCCCTCCTTTCCCCAAACACAGAAAGCAGTCAGGGCTTGATTCATGGACTGACTGATTATAATAAGTCTCACTTGGGGCATAGAGCTGTATACCATGCTAGTGCACTACATGCTTTGTCTGCCTCCACTAAACACTTGGGTGTTTAATTCCTGCTCTGTGCTGTGGCTTTGACTCCATTGGCTAATTAGATGGCAAAATGTCTCACATAAGATTTTTCTTGTCTTTTAAACAAGTACTTGGCAAATCAGAGAAATTAAGAGTTGTGAGTCTATCTGTAGTAATTTTCATGGCAACAGAACAGTAAGTGCAATATTCGTATTATGAATACGGCTCAGTATTTATAGCTCTCCAAATATTTACAGAGATAAAGCCTTTAAACATAGCCCCAGCTTTCTGTCTTCAGTAGCAGTTTAAATAAATGTCATTTGGTGAGAAGTTAAAATTGAGGAGAACGGCCGCCATTTCTAGTCTAATATTGTCTCACTGGTGTCTCTGAACTCCGAAAGTTTTATGCCGGAAACTATCCCATATGAGCCAGTGTTTATCTTGCACCTCAAAAGGATTGGCCCTTAAGCAGATAACTCTTGTGGGTAGATGGGTGTCCGCGAATTGACAAGAGTGAGAATTCAAAGTCATGCAGCTGCTGAAGCACTCATGAGCCACCGAGTTAAAACGTGGCATTGAGGGTGTGTCTCAGACTGGAGGAGTCACCGAGGGATGCTGGCAGTGGTGCTGTAGCGTGGCTGGGATGGGCACTGGTGAAGGGCACTGTGCTGACGGCACCTGACACACACCCGAGGATCCTGGGCCAGCCTGTGCTCACCACAAACGGGAGCGTGCTGGGTGCGAGCAGTGCGTCAGCAGCGTGGCGAAAGGCAGGCGCACAAGTATGAGCTTGTCCAGGCTATCTGCCTAAGAACATGTAATAAATTCCTTCTACAGGGCTCTTGTGATAATTTATTTTTTTTAACTCATGCATGGCCATGGATACGACTGTCCAAACTGAAAGCCATGAGAGATGCTGAAGGCAAACGTTTGAGTAGAAACTCAGCAGAGTTTCTACTCTGCTGAGTTTCTAGAGTTTATAGAGTGAGGGGTTGGGAAGTTTCAGGGAGGGTGCTGTTGTGTTGGATTTACCCCCAGACCTGGATTTGGAATCCTTGGAGCATGATGAGGCAGCAAGGATTAGGGGAAGAACATTTCTGTGCTCTTGTGGTAGAAGAGGTCATGAGAACAGTAATCATTTCTCAGTGTCCCAGTAAATAAGGTGCTGAGGACTTAAGAATTCATTCCATTAGTAACTCCTTTTCTGATGGGCATCCCTTTTGTGAGTCTAACAGTTTTAAGAGGAGTGTGACACGAGCTAGTTTTTAGATATGTGTATTTTTGAGGAGGAAAATCCTTGCTAGAATTAGGGAGCAGCATCTTGCGGCTGTTTAGACAAGGAGATTTCATGGCTGTGCTGAGAGCCAGCAGCCATGAAGGCTGTTTTTCCCTGGATAGAGACTGCAATTACTTGTGAACCAGTGACTGAGTGTACACCATCTCTATTACATTAAGATTAATAATTCCTCAGCGTATTTGCAGCTGGAAGTTTTATATAGATCTTTATTCATCATGATGTGAACAGCTGCTCTTTTGCTGCTCTGTTGAGTTAAGGTCCAAGTGGCAGCGCTAGAAAGTGCCACATAAAACACACTCCTGCTGTTTCCATTTACTGCTCTCCCATCCAGCCCTAGTCCTTGGCCTAGGGTTGGCCCCTTGCAGGAGCAAGCCATCTTATTTTTATTTGTGGACCAGCTCTGACTACATTTGGATCTTAAAACAGAGTTTGAGTGAATCCAAGGAAAATCACTTTCAGAAAGAAAAAATAAATCCTGAAAGTAGCACAAAAATCTGTAGGAATTCCTGTTACAACTTCATTTTAAGTAAGTGAAGGAATGTGGGGCAGTAACATGTTCCATTGCACAGAGCATAATTTATTCTCTTTTTTTTGCTTAACTTTATCAGGTGAAGTACAGCAAAATCTGTCACAGCCAGAGTGTCATCTCAGCTCCTAAAGAAGCTCCTTTTATTTTCTGTTTGGTTGTTTTTTGAAGGGTTGTTCTGTTTTGCTGTTTCATTTTTTTCATTCTGAAGTCTGTCTGCTCTGCTGTTTTGAATAAAATGCTCCTCTTTTTTTGGCTTGTGCTCTCACAGGAGCGTCCAAGCGGATCGAGTTTAGCATCTGAATAGTCACTGACAGAGTCTGGAGCTGAACTGTGTACCTCATCCGAAAACCAGCACGCCCTATTGCTCCCCTGGTTGCTGGCAAAGGGAATATTTTCCTGGTCAGGATAGCGTGCCTCGCTCAGTCCTAGGTACATGGAAGCCCGTGTCTAGAGATCTGGAAAGAGCAAGGGACACTTGGGTGGTATGGCAGTGACTGAAACATGTACACCTGCAGAGTGTGAGCTTGAAGGTGGAGAGAAACGGCTGGAAAGAGACAGGGATTCTGCAACACGCAGTGCAAGACAGATGCCTCAGTGGTTTGCTGGTGCTCTTTTGATGCTGCCTGTCTGCCTCATTGGCACTGCCAGGGCTGCTTGCTCCTTGTCCTGTGGGGACCTGAATCCCCAGAGTAGGGGCTGCCAGCTTCTGCCTGGCACGTGCTTTGTAGCTCAAGGTACATCTACCTCCTTGTGCCCTGATGCTGCCCTTCAGCATGCAGAACACCCCTGATCTGCAGGGAGACTGCCCAGCTTCCCTCTGGAGCAGAGGGGTTGAGGGGAGTTCCATAAATCAGTTCCTATGGCACCTGGATTTGGGAGAGGAGCTTGAGAGGGCAGCTGCTACAGTCCCTTGCGTCAGGGCATCTGAGGTGTGTGTTTTTTCTCAGACCTCCCCCAGCAAAAGAGTTAAGGGCCGAACTGGGTCAGAATAGGTACTAGGGAACCTAGTGATGAACAGGGGCAGTCTTTTCCTGACTCTTTTTCCCAGAGGTGTAGGTTTCTGGCTCTCCAAGCCTTCAGCAGCCCGTTCCTGGGCATTTTCAGCTGAAGGCATGGTGGCAGGGCAGCTCGGTGGCTGCCCAGGTGAAGGTCGGGCAGGATCTCTGCAGCACACACCAGAATAGATGCCCTGGTCTCCTGACCTCACCCCCTGTGCCTGCGCTTCACATGACAGTCACTGCCCGCAAGATCAGCTTTTCCCTCCTGCCGTTCAAACCCATGATGCAGTGGCTTACGTCTTCCAGTGCTCCTGTGTGGGAGCTGAAAGTAAATTTTTTTTCTTGAAAATCAGATTCATGACACTATTTTTATGCATGCTTGGTGGTAACTGCTGAAACCATACCCAAAATGTTTGTGCACTTTTTTTTAGTTTGAACAGCTTGATCTTTGATTTGGTTTTAAAAAGCCAGGACACTGAGCCCTGCTGATACTGATGGTATTTTATTGAAGCTGTATATTAGGTACCCTTTTGAAACATGACAATTTGTTTCATTTTTTCTTTCAGTCCTCATGTTCAGTTCCTGAAAAAATAATACCTACTACTTGAAAAAGTTAGCAATAAAGCTATTTAGTGTGTAGCTCCAAAGCTCTAGCTTAAAGAGATGAGCAACACTTGTCTTGACTTTAAAATGTCCCTATTTTATAGATTTTATTCTGTTTGACCTTTTTTGAAAGCATTGCAATTGCTTTCCAAAACATGGATGGAAATAAAAGGGAAAGAAGCCCCCTTAGACCAAACTGGATTATTAGTCTCCCCAGTGATTCTCACCAGACTGACTTGGGTATTCCTTGAACAGTTCTTGGAATGCAAATGGGACAGATGGATGTGTAAGGCATTGCTGAGCATAAGTGCTGTGGTACCTGCCGCAAGCAGCGTGGCCATCAGTTACATGGTCAGATAAGTAGTTACTGTTCTTAATATTTTTAGAGGCACAAATGGGTGTATTTACTTGTTGTCTTTATTATATACCAAACATAAAAAAACAAGCACACACACAAAAGGTATTGCTGATATGGATGTTTCCTGTGGCATTTTATGGCACATCATTATCATTAAGGAGGCAGCCCCTATGGGCCTGAAGAGTGTCAAGTACAAGCTGCTGACTGGTTTTGAGAGTGAATACTAAGTCCCTGGTCATGCCCTGCTGTGTTATTAGTGGGAGCTCAGCCTTTAATGCATTGGGACAGGCTAAGCCCTAAATTATACCCCAATGTTCATTCAATATATTTGCAAAAGGGTCCCGCTCTGGAGGAATGCACCAATGTAGGGTTTTTGCAGCCCTTTCCCCGAACTCCCGGTAAGGACACATGAAGACTATTACACAGTGTAGCTTCCTTTCTTCCTGACTGATGTCCTGGGTGGTGCCGAGGGTGTATCTGGCTGGTGTGTCCCGTGAGAACAGGTCCATTCTTTCAGTGGCCTCCAGGAGCCTCTCCAGACAGAGAGCTCCTTGTTATGACAGGTAGCTTTCTGAGCATTTCAACAGATGCTTGGGCATGCCAAAAGCATAAAGCACTTGGAAAGGGAATGTGCAGAGTATTTCAACTGTGTTTCTTAAAATAAATGCTGTGGCTTAAATAATAGAAGTTTTCCTCACAGACTGTAGAATAACCACTGAAGCTGAAGTAGTGTTTGAGTTATTGGATGTGGTGTTTCCAAAATTTCCTCAAAATTAAGTAACTGTAGAAAAGTTTGGGGAGGTTTTGCTGGTTTTTTTCCTAGTGCTTATGTTCGAAACACCTCATCTCCTTCTGCTCATCATTTTCCAAGTCTATTCAATTTCAACTGGCAGATTTAATAGATGTGCACCAGGCACACATTTGGAATCCAGGCAGCCTCACTATGCTCATGTCTTTGATAAACCAGAGGTCATCATAGCTGTAGGACTGAATAAGTTAGTACCTTGCAGCTGTGAGGGGTGACAGTCCTGTTTCCCTCACATTTCACTGGCCACTGGAGGAAGATTCCTGGACACATGAAAACATCCAGCCGCAGCACACAGTGCTTCTCCTTGGGGAAAGGCTGGGGTTTGCTTTGGCACCCTGCACTGAGATGAGCAGCAGCCTACTGGTGAGAATCAAGACATGTTGGTGGGAGATAGTGCTGGGAAAGCGATGACAGTGAGGTGTAGGAATCCCAGCGAAGGCTTGATGCGGTGGCTCAGCCGGTGCAGCCTTTTCCCTCACTCTTGCATAAGATGATGTAAGGTGACGAAGAGCTTAGCTGTGATCAGTCCTGTCCTGGTGTTAATTACCGGTGACGGCATCGCTTTTGATAGAATTAGAGGAGTGTTTAATAGGCCTGCAATTAAGTCTGATTTTGATCTTAGCAGCTTCAGACAATAAAAATGAAAATGTAATTTGAGATGAGTTCAAGTATTTTTAACCGAGTTGCTCAAAGAGGAAAAGGAGAGTAGTCAGTGGTTGGTCAGAACAAGAGAATATGACCTACTTTCATTTCAAAACCAAACACTTGGCCACACAATTCTTATCTGCATATTTAAGTTTTTTCTGAGTCTTTCCTTTGTACTGAAGCAGGTGACTGCTTTATCACTGCCTTTATTTGACAGGGAAAACTCATTCAGAAACGTTGTGCTCCTGGTCCTTTTTTGCAGCTAATTTCTTTTACAGTTTCACAGCAGGGGAAACTGGATCTATGTATTGCCAAGCAAAGCATGCTTGGTAGGAAAGATACATCCTTTATATGAATGCTGTGGCTGAGAGCACCTTTGTCACCCGTACTCAACCACTGAGTTATTAAGAGCTTTGGACTGTGTTACATGGAGAAAAAGATAAAAATAGGGTGTCTGACGCATGCATCCCATGTTGCACGCCAGGAAACTGAATCGCTCTTCCACCAAGTACAGTATCCCAGAGCATACATGGAAAATATGCATGGATACGAACATGGGGGAATCTTTCCTCACCAAGAAAAATGCTTAGTCACCTTTTTTTCCCCATCCCATTTTACCTTGATCTTGTTTGATATTCCCTTTGCTGGCAAACCTAAGCCTGAAGTCCCACAACTCTGCTTTTACTGCCACTGCTCCTCACTGTTGAACATGTGACAATAATACCTATCTCCCACGTTTTGAGGGAACTGTGGAATATTCTTATTGCACCCAGCTGACAGTAAGCAGGATCTTGCCCATTCACCAGACACCTGCAGTGTGTTGAAAACTCACAAGGCTCAAAGCTCTCTGTCACAGAAATCATGCACTGGGTGCATAATCTAAAATAAGTCATTCACAGTGTGTGCCCCTTTAAATGTTAATCCTTACATTGCTGTCTTTTATTGCTTCTGTTGGCATACATGATTATATGACGTAATATAAAAGTAAATAGTGTGATGCAATGGGTAAAGCTCAAAGGGAAATACAAATTGGAGATCACATGCTTCCTAAGACAGAATACGACATAAAACTTACAGTGACGTGAATTGACACTCACTCATATGTGAATGTGAATTTTTCTTATTTTGAGGGCAGCAAAATCAAGCATATAGCAATTACATGAGTCTTCCTGGATGTTTCTGGCACTTTCTAAGCCAGGGAGTAAGTGGCTTTGGGTAATGGATCCATAGGAAAGTATGGCTCTGCTCTAGGACAGGGCCTTTAAAAAAAGCAAACAAATTTAGCTTGAAGATCACAAACCTTAAAAACAATGCAAAACATGCACTTGAGATATTATTATTTATTTTCCAGCTTGTGAGCACTTTTCAGGGGAAGGCAGGTGTGCAAAGCTGAGGACTATGATGGTTTGATTGCCTCCTGGTAGGAAACCTGTGGGAAAAACACAAGCTGAGGCTCGGCAGTAGGTTACAAGGTATGGCAGCAGCCAAGTTCAGATTTAAAGATAAAGCCTGAAATAGCAGAACCCAATGCAAGACCAACATTTTTGGTCCTCTTTGCCCGTATTCAGTAAAACATATGGGTACTTTAGTGTGCGATTTTGCTTTTGCCGAATTGAGGTTTGAGTTACTCGCTAGTCTATTTTTAAATTTTAAGCAGCCTTGTAACTCAATATGTGTTTGTTTTAATTTTACACTCTCCATAAAAAGCATCCTCCATGACGACTTGGAGAAGTGACCGCTGGCAATGCACAGAAATTTATTTGCTTGGCATGTCACACTGTCTTACTTTTCCCCCTGCAAACCCACGTGCTGATCTTGACCAAAAATACCCCGGGATACCTTGTGTCTCCTTCCTTACCTAAGCTTTGCAGCTGAGGCTCTGGAAGTGGTGAGGCGGGGAAGATCAGCTTGGGACAAATCCAGGTCACTCCACCAGCCCTGCTCACACACACTGTTGGAATTAATGAGCAGCCAGGCTGTCATGTGGGGGGAACAGGGTGCTGATTGCAGGGGCAGTGGCTTCCCTGTGGCCAGTGACTGTACCAGGAGCACACCTGTGACCACCTCAAGCTGCATGTCTGTCTCTGGGGGAGAAAGCCAGGAATCCCTGTTTTTGCAGCATAGTGCTGATTGTGTGTGTCAGGGGCTGTAGGAGTGGGTGTTCCATGTGGAGCTGGAGTGAAGTTCACAGCCCATGGCATCCTGCTGAAGGCAGTGTACAGGCATTGCTCTGCTTTTCTCTCTCTTGTTTTGCTGATAGTGCAGATTTTCAAACTGCCACTAATGTGTTTTCATTTTGACAATGCTGGCATGGAACCATCATATCATATCATATCATATCATATCATGTCACATCCTCCTGGCTCTGAGCTGCCTTTGTATGATGTCTCAGGAATGTAGAGCTGATAAAATAATGTAGTGCTAGAAATGAGCCTTGTCCTCCTCCTATCCCTGCATCTTTCCAGCATTCACTTGCCTTAGGTAAGGATATAAAAATTGCTGCACTAAATCAAATGAATATGCTTCTGTTTTACTCTTAGCTTTTTTGAGCAAAGTGTGGGGTGAAAACTTTACGGTGTTCCCAATTAGTGATGGAAGATGTGTCTAGGCTCATTGTCCTCCCTTCCTCATGCATTGGTCACTGTGGTACCTGCGACTTTGCCATTATGAATTGCTGTTGCCGTTCAGCATGTTTGATAGTGGAGGGAGGGCTTTTTTGCTCTCCAGAAAAAAAACCACCAGAATTTTCCAGGGCTCAAGGAGTAAAAGTGATTCAAGATCTTTGTTTTTAATAGCATTCCTGCTATCAGATGGTAAAATACCCTAGAGAGATAACATGAAATTGCGTTTGTAAGATTTAAGGAGAGTGAAAACAGACAAAATACAAATATAAGCAGCATTTGAGATATGGGTTTCACCACTTGCTTTCAGCTTTATTTAGCTTTGAACTTGCATCTGTCTTAAAGCTAGTGTTGCTCCTCACCAAATTATGATAAATTTTGATCTGTCATATTCAGTGATGGTGAGTAACTCATGCCCAAACCCACCCGAACCATTCACAGAGGAACCTAAACCTACAAAAAAGTCAGCAGGTTTGCTCTAGGGTGGGGCATCTGGGACAGTGCACCTTGCTCACATCCCTCTCTCCTGTAGGTGCTGTATCCTCCCTTCCTTTGGGACAAGGCTTCACCACTTACCCCTACAAGATAACTGTTTTTGTGAGACTCACTTCCCAGTGTCAGGCGGCAGCCACAAGTGGGACATTGTCTGGGGACTCCAGAGCGGTGGGAACCCTGAGTAGCTTCTACGGGAGATGGTGTGGATGAGGTCAGGCTCTCTGCATCTTGTGGCAGAAATAACTCTTGTCATCAGAGCAGTCACTGTAATGTGGATGAGGTTCAAGCCAGGCCCAAGAGCTTCAATGAGATTTTTGCGTGATTATAGCAAGAATTTGACACACATGGTGAGCTACTAATCATGTATATGTGATCTGTCTCCATGCTGTTCCAGGAGGTATTTACTAGCATAAAAATCTGCTAATGAGGGGACGGGTCACAAGCAGCAGACTGCTGCTGTGCGAGGGATTTCGTGGGAAGCATGGAGATGGATGAGTTGTGTCCTTTCCACTTGCAAACTCTCTTGGTTTTGCATCCCTCAGTACTGTGAAGGAACATCGAGTTCATTGTGGTTTTTTGCTGAATGCTGCTGCAGAATTTATGCAAAGTTTTCTGTGGATGTAGCAGGAGTGCTCAAAAGCTCAGCCCATCTAAAGTGCCTCAGGTCCTTTAGGATAATGAGACATTTTGTGAGTGCACCTTTTTATTGTACCAATATTACATCACAGGAGAAATGGAAGGGGGGAACTTAACACATAGCACCTGTCACAAGTTCTCTCCTTGAATTAGGCTCTCCTGCTTATAAAAATTTAATTGATTCCTAGCAGTTTATGTGCGTGGTGCTCAGTGGGTGTTTTCTGTTCTCTTGCCAGCTCCATGGTTACTTAGAAAGCGAGCCGCTCACGCTGCAGCTGTTCATTGGGACGGCAGACGACCGCCTGCTGCGACCCCATGCCTTCTACCAGGTTCACCGGATCACCGGCAAGACCGTTTCCACCACCAGCCACGAAACAATACTTTCCAACACCAAAGTCCTGGAAATTCCACTTCTTCCAGAGAACAACATGAGAGCAATGTAAGACCAAGTCACCATATCTGACTCCTAGCAGTTTTGTCTTGGTCATCTCACTTAATTTCTTTGGGGTTTGTTTCTTTCTTTTCATACACAATTTTCTTTTCCCTATCTTTTTTTTTTCTTTCCCTACATTTCTCTCTGTAATAGTAGGTTTTCACAACTTTGCTGAGACAAATTGCCACTAATCAGCTTAACTGCAAAATGAACGTCACAAATATTTATGTCAACTGATTTGCTTTCATTCTAGAGTTTCAGCCAATGTGCTTATTTGCCATTTAAAATAAGTATCTCAGTTACTGAGCTGTAAATATCTCCTACCTCAGCTCCTGCATTTAGTTTCTAAATATGACACCTGTTGCTCCTATACACACTAGCACAAGGAACAGAGCTGATTAAAATTTATCTTTGGATGTCAAAGGAAACTCTTAGAGAGCATTTCCAAGTACCCTCATGGTTTTTCGCAGGCAAATAAAACCACTCACTTCGCACATAATAAAACTCAGCATTTTTCATGGCACTTGTTTACAAGCAAATCTTCCAGAACTAAG
The DNA here is from genome assembly GCA_013397315.1 of Donacobius atricapilla. NCBI lineage: Eukaryota > Metazoa > Chordata > Aves > Passeriformes > Mimidae > Donacobius > Donacobius atricapilla. The sequence continues at coordinate 423,988 of WBMY01014473.1, forward strand.
AAGAGTTACCTCTGGGAACCTTTATTCAAAGGTGATGCAGTTCACAGATTGAGTTGTTAAACTGGGCTAAGCTTAGTACTATGCAGAAAAACAGGCATGGATATCTTAGGATATTTGAGTGATAATTAAGTGCCCTGTAGGTCCATTAAACATCTGTAAATATTATTATAGGATGGTGTATAAAGGTTAAAATAGCCTTCTGTGTAAGTGACATACATGAGACCTTCCACACTGTTTAATCCTGTCCTCTCTGTACTCCTCCCTCAAATCAACCTAGCCCCTTATCTGAGTTGTCTCCCCCCTCATTCAGGTCATCCTAATTGTTATCTGAGGTGTCTGCCTTGGATGGAATTTCTGCGTGTTTGCATGCAAGTACAGTTCTTGGGGTGTGTGTGTATAAATATAAATTAATTTGTATTTTATATTTAGATGCATGCACCTTTGTGTGTATATAGAGGAAGACAGAAAGCGAGCAAGAAATCCTGACCTCAGCCAAATCAAATACCGTGGGGAAATCACAATTTCACTCCTTGTTTTTTATACAGTTTTCCATGCCTTAACAAAGTGGAAAATGTTATCAGACACCTAAAGTCCTTCGTACATAGTGGTTATTAGAAGATGGTTTGCAGTGTCATGTACAGCATGCCCTGGAGTGCCTCATGTAAATAGAAGAGCCAGAATATGTTCAGCTGCCTTGCCAGCTGGGCTTAGAGTGATCACTCAAGACCTGAGGATCTGTCTCAGTGTATTGTTAAAAGTCATGACAAGCCTTCAAAATTATTGGCCCTGTTTGCTCCTGTCGTAAGTTGGTGGGGCTGCATTGGGGTTAAGGAAATTTCACTAATTTATACCCATGCAGTATTTATCTGACCCTTTATTTATCCAGTCTGAATCACATTTTTGGCCATCTAGAAACTTTATTACCATTTCATTCATCTTTCTCCCTAAAATAAAGGCAAGTTACACAGTTTGAGAGCCAAGCTGAATATTTTTGTGGCGTGTGTGCCAGACTGTAGTACAGCTCACTCAAGAATCACAAACAATGCTTTGGCATATATAAGCCTTACATATCAGTAGTCTAAAACCTCATGTAGCACTACCAATGAATTGAAATTTGGAGCCAAGGACTTCTCTCACACTTCATGTGTTCAGGGCCTTGATTCAGGGTAACACCACAGCTCATCTGCCCATTTAAACTTTTGCACATTTAGCTGTTCTTTTTGACTTCATATTTTAATGTCTGTGACTTTACAAGCTTGAACCTAAATACTTTTTATTCTCTGAACATTTGGGTATGAATTGTATGTCAATAATTGTTCAATTTACAAGTGTTGCTATAGGAGAGACAAAACGGAGAAATGCACTGTTTCTTCCATATCTTTTGGATCTTTGCATAGAATTTTGACATGTGTACAAATACTCTGTAATTCTTACGGCTTCACCTGCCAATATGCTTTGTTGGGAATCTTTAATACTTTCATTAGTTCCTTTGATCGTATCAGCACGGGCGTTTTTTAAATTCTTAAATCCATACTTTAGAAAAAAAGGAGATCAAAACCGTGCTGCCATAGTGGTTGTTTGCAGTTTGCTTCAGAACAGAGCTTCAAAGGTCTGGAGGGGGAATTAAACTCTTTGAATGCAAAATAAAGTTAACTAAGCATATTCAATGTAATAAAATGCATGCCAGAAACCAGTACCCAGAAGAAATTGCCATGTAGGCTTTGTAGTCATGGCCAAGGCAGAGGTATTTTTGCAGTGAGTTTTTGAGTGTGTATGTTTACGTCTTTTGTTCTGGGAGCTTCTTCTGTTGGTATGTTCTTTGATAAAAATCCTGACTTGCAAACTCATCCAGGAGAAAACCAAAGTTAAAAAAAAAAAAAGAGAGCAAGGTCAGAAATTGTAGTACTCATATCTGATGAAAAGCACGTTTTTTCCCTGATGTGCGGAGAGGACTCTGAGTTTAGTTTTTTTCATGCAGAGCTTCAGCTCAGCGCTCAGCTTGGGAGTATTTCCAACTCATTGAAATACAAACAAATTGACAGTAGAACTGACCTCAGGGGGAGGGCTGTGCTCATTAATAAGAATTTCAGGACTTCACTCTAGATTGAAAATCTTGTCAGATTTTTGTCCAAATTAGCTGTAACAAGTAAAATTGTAGGTAGCCCGGCATTCTGGGTTAGTAACAGTTTCTGCACTGCTGTCTCATCCCACTGACTTTTCTAGTCTTGATGTTTCTTTGGGCTTTGGTTAATCTTTAGCTACAATCCATACAGGATGTGATGGGGAGGAAGAGTCTTTTAGATTTACTTCCTCTGGGAACTGAGGTAACATCCTAAATTTGTGTGCTTTACAGCAGCCACTACCTACTGCTACAGATAGCCCTAACTCAGTTGCTTGGGAGTGCATGTACTAAACAAAGTCTGCTGCGTTCAGCCTGGTCATTGGGTCCTGCCTGACGCAGTTTTTTAAAAAGAGCATGCAGGAGAGAGGGAAAATACTGCACACTCGTGCCTTCCTGAAGTCTTGAAGTGAATTGAATTGCCCTGTGTTTCCTTTTGGATAGCATCGACTGTGCTGGGATATTAAAGCTCCGAAACTCTGACATCGAGCTGCGCAAGGGAGAGACAGACATCGGTCGGAAGAACACACGTGTGCGTCTGGTCTTCAGGGTTCACATCCCACAAGCCAATGGCAGGACCCTCTCCTTGCAAGTAGCCTCCAACCCCATTGAGTGCTGTAAGTGGCAACAGTCATCCTCCTCTTGCTGGGTATAACCAGATAATCTTTTAATCAATAAGGCTGAAAAAGACGGCTAAGATCATTGAGTCCACTGTTAACTCAGCACTGTCCACACACCTTTTGAACAGTTTTTAACACTTCCACCCCATATGCAGTTTTTGTCCGTGCCAACGTGCTATGTTGGTTTTGTTTTACCTGTCTAGTTAGCAAACTTTAATCTGCTTTCCAAAAGTACATGGTTTACATTGAGAACAGAACATCTGTGTCTTAGGAAAAAATGTGTAGCTTTGTGCATTGAATGCTGTAGAAAAACACATATTTATAAGTAAAGAACAGTTAAACTAATAGCAGACCTGGGAGTGACAGGGCCTTTGGTTTTGGTGACTCCTTATCATAAAGCTAACTGCTGCAGAAGTTTTGGAAAACATCTCTCATGTCCTGTTTATTCTGTCTCCCCATCATAAAGCAAAAACCAGCAAACAAAACCCCAGCCCCTTTGATAAGGAACTAACAATATACTAGAGCTGACATACTGGCCTGCAGCTTCAGAAAAGCTCCAGAAACTAGATTTCTGCCCTGGGGTTGCTTTCAATGAACAGACTGTATATTAGCAGATACACTGGGACACCCTTCAAAGATACCTAAATCATTTTTGCTGTGTAAGCCTCATCAGCCTCCCCCATCAAAACAAAGTGTGTCTGCTTTGTGTAGCTTTAGCATAAGTGGTGGAAGCTATATATCAGTCTAAGCCCCAATGCTATTTTGATTGGCTGGATGGACTGAAACATTTTTTTAAGGTTTTGTTGAATTCCATCCACAAAGTGGATCTTTTCTGATGCTGACAGAGTAGGGGGGAAACTTAACATCTGGCAGGTGAGCGGTGAGCTCTGGCAGAGGGAATGGGGAGGAAGGCCTGACCATTCCTGGCTCCATTCATGCTGGGGGGCAAAGCAAAAAATGTGAGGAGTCAAGGTTTCATCCTGCAGGTGAAGTTTATGAGAGGTTTCAGTAGCTACACTGCAGGATAAGGCACAGTTTGAATCTATCCTGAACTGGTCTGTGCAAAGGAGCCCTAAATGTGAAGCTGATTGGATTTGTGTCAGGGTACTCAGCTTTGAGTGTTGTGTAATAAGCAAAAGCATGGCCCATGCCTGCTGAAAGAAGTGGAAAACAGGAGGAAAAAAAAGTGCTAGTGTTATTTCCAGTGCAGAATGTGGAATAAGCTGGTGTCAAAAACTTCATACATTTCCTGGTGCATGTGACACCAGAAGGAACCATATAATCTGGATAAAATGTCATATTGTCCCTTGAAGCAGCACTCTCTTCATGTCCCAGTTGAGGGGGTATAAAATTTGTGCCACAAGAATACCAGATTCAGTTTACATGGATCCATGTGTGCTTGGGCACTCAGGTTCTTTTGAAATACCCTCTCTAAAGTGTGAGCTGCTGCTGGGTCACAAGGGCTGTGGCTGCTGCTGCTGCTACAAGACAGTTTGTAGAACTGGCAGTAGGGTGTATACTGACTGAAATAAATTTTGGACGCACGTCATGTGTGCCATGTAAACACACAGCATATATGCTGGACACAGAGTGAGTGAAAATGATTTAAAATAAATGGATTTCCATAAAAATACACTTTTTATGTACATATCAAGCTGAGTTTTAAAACACTTGTTCTTTGAGAGTCTTTTGAATCTGCTGTTTAACACTATTGTTTACAATCAGAGCACTTGAAAATGAACCATGTTTCCTGTAAACCTTGTGACCTTTCTTTGTTTCTGTATCAAACTCAGCTTATCTTATGAGGGTAAGCATTAAGTGACTTACTAATGTAGTATTTACTTTTTTGTGTGTTTGTGGTTGCCTTTTTTTTTTTTTTT
>WBMY01014473.1:428619-499335 GCA_013397315.1 Donacobius atricapilla
TTTTTTTTTTTTTTTAAATCTTCTTTATAACTCTCCAGCTCAGAGATCTGCCCAAGAACTGCCTCTGGTGGAGAAGCAAAGTACTGACAGTTTTCCTGTTACTGGAGGGAAAAAAATGGTACTGACTGGTCATAACTTTCTGCAAGACTCCAAAGTCATCTTTGTGGAGAAAGCGCCAGGTAGGTCTTTCCAATCTAGACTCCAATATGCCTTCCCCCCCACCCCGTCTGTGTCAAATGATGAAAGCACAAATATGGTACTGACATTTTCTTCTGCACGTAATACGTTTTCCATGTCATTGGGCAAAGCTGTAGGAAGGATCTGAGCCGTGCCTAATGCTGAGGTTTCACACCGTGCCAACTGTAGTTACAGGTAGACAATAGCGACATTGAAAATCAGCCTTTGGTATTTGTTTAATGTAGCAAACCGTGAGTGTAGCAGGCAGGACCTGTGAGAGGGGTTCGAAATCTCTGGTGCCATGTCCCCCGAAAGCCTGCAGTATGGTGCATCTTCTTAAACATTTCTGTAATTTGTGCTGCTGGTGGTGTGTGTGTACCTGTATGTCCTGTGGCATTTACAAGGTGCTGGCTGAGGAGGACTTGGAGCACACACATTCATTTGAAGGACAGGTTTACCTTGAGGACTGAGGGAAGGACTGAACACTACTTCCCCTCACCCAGAACTGCTTCTGTGGTGGCGAGACTGGTTCTCCTGGAGAAGAGTCGCAGGCCAGGCTGAACCAGGGAAAATGGCATGGAGTGGGAGCTGGGGCAGGATGTGCCTGCAGGAGTGGTGGATCACAGGGTGAAAGTGATGGGTGTGAATGCTCCCCGCAGGAATGAGCGGTGGGAGTGGAGCTGGGAGTCAAAGGCTCTGAAACGAGACTGCTAAGGATAGTTTTGAGTCGTGTTTTGGAAAGGGTTTCCCTGGCGCTGGCACAAGCTATGAATTCCTCAGCTGCCGACTGAACCCCCCACCCTGAACTTAAAACAATCTTGGGCACTCCTCAGGCCGCCTGCACCAGCTTGGACACTGCATCTGTTTAACCCTTTATGTCCACAAGGTTCCCACGCTGCTCTCCTGCCCACGGCCCCTGCTGGCTCCACAGGAGCCCGGGCCGTGGGGCAGGATGGCAGGGAGGCTCTGGAGGCAAAGGCAAAGACACCCAAGTCTTTGGGCTCAGCAAAGTCAGGACAAAATCAGAAGACTCCCCTGAAATTCCCCAACAGAATCCTGGGTTGATTAAGTTGCCAAAAATGCCTGGGCAGAGGTTAGTGCCTTGGCTTCTCGGGGGGAGCCAGTTGGCACATTTCTGTGAGCCTCAAGCACTGCAGCACACACAGTGGGGATGTGGCTGTGACATCAGCAGAAACATCCTTTTTGTTTCTTTAGAAAGTTTAAAAAAGATAGGAAAAAGGTGGTATTGCAGTTGAAAAAAACTGAATTCTGTTTTCTGTGTTCCCCTCAGGGGGGAAGAAAGTTAATGTCTACTTTATTTATGTTTAAACTTCCTTTGCTGCACAGAACTGGGTTAGTGTGACATGTCAGGAGTCCTCTATCTTTCTTATTACAAGAAGGAAACCACATTAAAGGGTGCCTTCCTTAATACTTATTTCCTTTGCTCTTCCTTTTTTGAGTTGGAATATTATTAAGTATTGCATTCTGAAGGATTGTGGTGGTGATGCTGTTTTCCCACAGCAGACACCACAGCGTGGATCTGAACACTGTCGCCTTACTCCTGTATTCCTATACGACATTAGGTGCACTAAAAGCAGGATATTCACTGTATAGCTTTTAATTACAGAATTTAAGCCATTTTTAGTAGTCTCACTGTAGGTTTGTTGCAGTAGCAGGGCAATATAGCCTGCAGGGGCTGAGCCCTTAGAGTCAGAGTGTAGCGTCTCCAGGAGCTGCAATGATTGTGTTAGTAGAAATGACACACAAAAAGCAAAGCTGCTGGCTAATCTGGGCTGAGCAATTTTTAAGGCTTCCATGGTTTGTGTGCTATGCTGCCTCACACAGCTCGATGCATCAGAAGCAAACAAGAGCAATGTATCATTACCTTAGTGGCAGACTGCTCTGGCTGGATTTTTGAACAGTCACTGTATTTAATGTCAAATGAACAAGCATTAGCAGCCTTCAGTTTTGTAAAACAGCACGGGGTGTTTGTTTCCCTTTCAGCTCTTGAACGTCAGTGAAAGTAGGTCAAGAGAAGGAACACCAGCATAGTTTCTCTTTCTCTTACAGGGCTGGTTATGAACCTCTGTGATTAGCTGGAGACATTCATTTGTTTTGCTGCTGTTACCACTTTTGTTTTTGAATTTGGAATGTTAATCACGTTCCTACTAGGTAGCAGCCAAACACAGCTATTACAGAGTAATAGATCAAAGTAATAGATCATTGTGCTCATAAAGAGAACCTATCTTTTGTGCAAAATTTAAATATTGTACTACGTCAACTCATGTCTTCAGTCCTTAGACAGAGTCCCCAAGCTGGGAGGCAGTCTCCTGGAGCTTGTTTAGTTCCTCCTAGTCTGCATACTTAATTGGATAATGAAAGGAATTTAAGAACACTTTTTGTTTGCCTTTTCTCCCCCCCAGCTTTCCCTAAGTCTTCTGAGTGCATTGTGGTCTGCTGAATGTTTTTCCAAGCATGAGTCCCAAGCTTTCAGTCTTCAGGGCTAGCCCTCAGCTGTTGTAGTCTCTGGAGGAATGGCATTATCCTGGCCTCCTTTGGTGGGGGAGTCAGTCTGAGCAGTGAGTCATACAAGAGGGAATCCCTGAAGAATGATCAAATCAATCTTTCAGCCAGGCGGCAGTGGCTTCCTGCTTTCAGCTTAACCCCTTACTGACTGCTGTTCAGCCAGGAAGCATATGAAACAGAGCAAAATAAACTTTGCAACAAGCCCTGTGACTCTGGGTCTCACACAGGGAAAATGAGGTATCCAGGGGTGAAGGCACCGGAACACTGAAAGGACCACAGGAGAAGAGCTGTGAGGACATTCTCTGGAAGGAGAGCCCCTCATGGTGAGGTCAGGCAGAAGGCACTCCTTTGGATAAATAATGAGTGTTCAGAAGTGGATTTATATTTGCTCAAGATTCTACAGTACGGTAAAAAAGTTCTTACGTGTTGATGTGAGGCCTCATTTTACCAGATTTTGGGCAATATTCTATTGCTTGCACAGCAGACCATATTTTTCCCATGATGAGCAATGGTATAAAATGGCTGTGGAGGAAACCTAGCAGTAGTGAAAATGTTAATGTTAAATGTACTTTGAGAGGTTCACTCTTTTAAATTCAGAATTTCCATAGACTGGGAGTCCCACAATCACCTTGATGCTTAAAAGTTACACTAATAATTCTCCTTATCTAATTTCTTATCTCCTTTCACTTTCTGTCTCTCTTTGTAGTCATGCATTTCTCTTCCTGAGGTTCAAGAGTGTCATGGTTGTTGAGTGCCAGGTTGTTGAGGATGGCCAACACCTGTGTGTAGCGGGAAGAACTAGTACTTTGTAAAATATTGAAAAGTCTGCAACTCCTTACTGGCAGGGCCCCTTGGTGTCTGTAGGCTGGGGTTTGCTGTGGCAGCAAGGTGTCAAAAGTTACAAAAGTAGGTGAAATGGTGTTTGTTAGCTATGGCAGGAAGTGTTTGGCGAGGAGTGAAAATGCTTCAGATTAACATGTGCATCTGCATGGATCGTGATCTGGAATTATAACAGAAGACTGATTTATTTACTTACAATTTTAAAACTTTTAATTTCATTTGTAGATTATAAATGTACCAGGCAACAAAAGTCTTGAGGGAAGTTCAGAAAAAGCAGAGATGCTTGGAGAGTGTATTTTAGGGATTGCATATCTATCTGCTACCTTTTTTTGGTAATACTTTCTGCATACACTCTTTTCAAAGCTAATTTTTTAAAGGTAATCTGAGTTACTGAACAAACAGCAGCACAAAAGCCTAACTAACCAAAACAACCAGACTGCTGGCTCTTAGTATATCAGATTGTGATCAGTGATCTATAAAACTGATCACTGTGCTGAAAAAATCCTGGTTTTCATTCCTCAGTTCACAAAATGTATCCTGTAACTGATGTGTGAAAGCCCAGTGATGAGACACAAACCCAGTATCCCAAGGAATAATGCATAGGAAAATTATAGGTATGTTATGGTAAAGTATGGATTATAGTTCCTGGCATGCTGTAGGATATTTTGGGATAGACAGAGTATTTTGGGGGTTAGAAAAAGTCTCGTATTGAGATCTGAAAAAGTTAATATACTCTGAAAATCCCTCCTTGCTCAAAAATTGCTCCTTGCTGCTGTAGCTTTTAATGTTGGAACTAGCTCAAGTATTTCCAGACTTCATGGATTTGGCCAAGTCTAGACAGACCTAAAAGATCAGGTTAAACTGATGAAATCTTTATAATCAATTTGTGACCGATGGGCAGAAATGGTCATTGGATGTGTTATTATTATTAATTGTCATAAGGTTGAGTTGCCACTAGTTAAGTCAGAGCTCCAAACCCATTTCTTTGCTTTTGTGCTTAGTGACAAGAGCTCGGGGCAACGGTTTTGAAGAGCGAAAAGGCAGAAATGTAACACCTGACTTCACTATGAGATTTGTTTCTCAAATAACACTGACTTTGGTACTTTGACTCTGGGCTGTTAATGTTGAGGGCCATTTTGTCCCGGTCAAAGGCTGTGTCTAATCTTCCCTGTAAAAAATGCCCCTCCCTGAAGATGCATTACTCTCTTTGCTGGACACTGGTAGTGTTCACAATATCTCTGAGTAACTCCAGACTTACAGACTTGAATTGGTTTTGAAAAACTTGTTAATTACTCTGACATTAATCTTGGCACCTACACACTTCAGTAATCAAATTGCATAATATCCTCAGCTATTGTGCCCAAAGCCTTTGACACTCCAAGTTCCTGAAAGATGGAAAAATAAACCGCATGTAAGCAACATTTCCTCCAGGGATTTTTCTTTTTGAATATTTTCAAACTTTTCACATTTAGTTATTGCTTCAAATTCTTCACTCTGCTCTTGTTTTTATTTTACTAAATGGATTTTTTTTTTTTTTTGTCAAAACTGTTCCTCCTCCCTGCTGAACAGGTTTTGCTTTTAGAACATGAAGGTGTTGATGTGTAATAGTTATAACTAGAGCAGATGAAGGATAACAGGGTGAAATCACCAATTTAATTTTTTTTGTATGTATATGCCAAAGGAAATAATGGCTTTCTGTAAGTATTTCAGATGGGAAAACTTAAGTTTGCCTCCTTTTAGATGTGCAGTCAAACTTGTTCAGCTGAATTTTTGCGCAAGGGAAATGTGATACAGAAATGAAGGAAGCTGGATGAATGTAACTGTCCACTCTAGCATTTCACAGGTTTTTTGTTCCTCTCAAATTTCCCTGTCTCTGGCAAAGATTAGAATCAATCAGTTGCTGCCTTAAGGTACAATTGTCAATCTTATAAATTCAGTTCTGTTTCCCACATGTTGTGTGAGCAGAATTTACCTTGTAATATGGCAGGTAACTCAAACACGGTCCTCTAGCTTCAACAAAACTTACAGAAAGTTCTGGAAAGTGGTCGGTTGACAAAACATTTGAGTGGCATGTGAATGGAACGGATGCGGTAAGGAAGCATGTGGGCTTTTTGGTTTGACTCAGATACACTTTGGAGCTTAGGGTTTGGAGTCTGTTTTGACGTGATGTGGTGGGATGGTGAGATGGGTGACCTGAGTCTTGGCAGAGCTCCGCATGGTAAAAGATCTCACATTCTCAGAGATCTTTCCATTGCTCTTTCCATTGCCAGTAGCAGTTTGGGGGCAACTGGCCAAAAGGGGTCATGTTTCACACACTCATGTAATAAATAAGCAAGTAGCAAAACTCTCCTTCCCCCTCTAGTCAGATAGACAGATACTACTTAATTTTGTCTTGATCTGTCTGTTTATCCAAGTTCAGTACACATGTTCCAGTTGGCAATGAGCATTTGAATGCTGACTCATGCGCAGTGAGGTTAAAAATTCAGGAAACTAGATAAACTGGAAACTTCAAAGGCATACAAGTTGGGACCATGGAGTTCATGTGAAGGTCACTTGAACCTAGATCCTAGAGATGTATTGATAGCTGAAGGGGTTTCTGGCCCCTGACCAGAAATAGATATCCTTGGGCAAATTGTGTCATCAGATGCTGGAGTCATTTGATGGTGGAACCCTTTCACGTGCACAGAGGAGTAGTGATGCAGCTTGTAGGAAATGACAGCACGTTTCAGTTTTTCCTGGCTGTTTAGCCTAGGGAATGGTGAAGACAGAGTGGGACAGCAGCCATACACATGAGATGGTGTCAGCAGCAGCAAGTCTCATCCAGTGTGTTGCTCTTACAGTGAAGAATGAGATCAATCAATCACAGATACTTACTGTGGACAACAAAGAAATAAGGAATAACCATGTGGTCTCAAAAGTCACTTGTCTGAGTAATCCTGTAAATTTTTATTATTACAGAAAATGTGGCTGAATGCTTCCAGTTTATTCTTTCATGTCTTCCAGACTAAGTGGCTTCAAGCAGCTGTATCTGTGCAAAGCTTTGTTTCTGAACTTTTACAACTAGCACAAGATTTCAAATAGTTTTTGCTGTTACTGTTCCAGTAGGACTGTCTGTCCAAACACACAAGAAATCTGAGAGTCTAAGGAAGTGAACAGTACTCCAAGACAATGGAGGAAAGAAGTGGGTTGACCTTGGCTGGCTGCCAGGCACCCACCAAGTGGCTCTCTCACTCTCCCTCCTCAACAGGACCGGGGAAAGAAAATAAGATGAAAAAGCTTATGAGTCATGATAAAGACGGGGAGATTGCGTATCAGTTACTGTCACAGGCAAAACGGGGTCCACTTGGGGGAAATAATTTATTGTCAATTAACAATAGAGTAAGATAGTGAAAAACAAAGGTAAAACTGAAAACTACCTTTACCCCTGCCTCCCTTCTCAAGCTCAACTTCACTCCTTCATTCCGACTTCTATTTTCTCTCCCTGAGTGGCACAGGTCATGGAGGCTTTGGTCAGTCCATAACAGCTCCTCTTTACCATTCTTTCCCTCCTGTACCATTCCCTTGCTCCAGTGTGGGGTCGTCCCATGGCAGACAGTCCTTCATGTACTGCTTCAGCATGAGTCTTCTCCATGAGATTCAGCCCCTCAGGACCAGCCTGCTTCAGCATGGGTCTCCCACAGCCATCGTTTCTGTGAGAAAACCTGCCTCTGCCTGGGCTCCCCTTCACAGGCTGCAGCTCCTGCCAGGAATGTGGGCTATGACTGGCTGAATGTGGATCTCTGCTCTGGTGTGGTTGTCTCCATGGGCTGCAGGAGCACAGCTGCCTCACCATGGTCTTCACCACAGGCTGCAGGGGAATCTCTGTTCTGGCCGCTGGAGCAGCGCCTCCCGCTCTGTCGCTGTTGTGGAGGTCTGCAGGAGTGTTCCTCTCACTTATTCTTTCTCCTCTCTTACAGCTGCTGCAGTTTTTTTCCCCTTCTTAAATACGTTGGCGGAGAGGTTCCACCACCTTTGCTGATGTGCTCACGTTTGGCTGGGTCAGAGTCCATCTTGGAGCCCTCTGGAACTGGTTCTGTCAGACATGGGTGCAACTTTTGGAATTGTCTCCACCCCTGCAGCCCAACCACTAGCCTAACCTTGCTACATAAACCAATACAAGGGGTTGCCTTCAAAGTACTTAGTTTTTGGAGGGAATGCCTACCTTTTTTGGAAAATGAAAACTTCTTGTCTCCTGTTGCTTTCCTGACATCATTAAGAATTGGTTCCTGTCTCAGATGGGTATCACAGGAAATGTGGGGAGAGCTGAGGGAGGAGGAGCATGTTCCTTTTAGGTCTGTTAAGGAAGTAAGATTACACCTTCAATAAGGAAGAAAATACAATGACATTTAAGAGGGGAATAGAGAGATAAATTGTTTCCAAAGTGTGCCTTTTTGCTGGGAAGCTGACATCAAGGCAGAAAACAAAAGTGTAGTGGGGGGAGTGGACAGGGGCTCTAAGATTGAGCCTGACCTTGTTGGACAAGAAAAACAAGAAAAGGGGCATGAGAGGGACAGTGAGATGGAAAAAATAAAAATGCTGTTCAAAAGTATTTGCCAAAAAGTCACAAAGAGTTGCCATAATGGGAAGTTGGTACTTTGGAAGTTGAGAAGTACTTTCTGGAAGTTGAGAAGTTGCAGTCATACAGTTGAAGAGTTTGTGTGTCAAAAAATAATGAAGGAAGATTTAAAAACATTTGGATCAAATTTACATCTTAAGATGAGAAATAATGAGAAGTAAGTATAGTACAGGTGGTGGTGTTGGCATCCAGCACAGAAGTAGAGGAAAAGAATTGTTCATGGAAGAAGAATTTGGAACTTGATTTAAACTGGCTGTGAGGTTCGTTACTCCAATAGTCTGAGAAAACATGAGACAGATTAGACTGAAGAAGATGGACCAGGAATATTTTACTCAGTTTCAGCTGTAGAGTCACAGGTTCAGCCTACTAGAGTTTCCCAGAGGAAAGTAAAATTGTGAAGGCAAGGAGATGACGTGAATGTAACCCAAACCAGAGTGAAGTGCTGTCATGACTGCTGGTGGGTGGCTGTGCTGGGTGTGCTTTGTTTGACCTGCCTGCTCTAGAGAGATTTTTCAGGGATGTCAAGCTGCAGTTTTACTTGGAAGTTGCGTGTCTTAGGCCTGGAATTACTTAAAGTTATTAAAAAAACCCCTCAGACCAATAATTTGAATAGGGGGAGGTGCCAGAGAGCACAAATTGCACAACCAGCTTCCATTCTGCTGAAAATAGTATCTGGCAGGTCTTTCCAATGGTTTTGGCTCAAAACGAACCTCGATCTGTCAGTTGTCAGCACTGTGCCTCCTTTTAATTACCTGGACTAAAATTACAGTTCATTTGCAAACACTGGAACTCCGATTAATTACGTCTGTTAGACATACTGTGGTAAAAGGCAGCTAAAAAGGCCTCACCATTCAGGCAAAGTGCGTCCCTCAGCTTTTGGCAAGCTAAAAGCTGAGCAACCAGAGAGGAAGCGCGTGGCTGGCACGGATTCCAAAGTACCGTAAGATCCATTTTGTGCTGGATTTTTACACCTGCTTGCTTGCATGACATTCTTATTGTTAATTCAAGGTAAAGAGAGAAAAACTAGCTCGAGAGTGTCATATTGATAGCAAGCAGACCTAAGTCTACATGGCACTCAGCTCAATACTACAAAAATGTATAGCTGGAGGAGTGGACAAAATCCATGTGCTGAAAAAATGCTTATATGAAGACACCAACAAATACAGCACCTTTGATATGGAAATAAAAATAGGTCAGTTATGCCTGAGCCCTGCCGTGCATGGATGGAGGCATGCCAGGGATGGGGAGCAAAGCTGTGGGGAAGACTCTGTAGCAGCACAGTAGGCTGTGAGGAGGGCAGAAAAATATCTGGGGGACTTCCTGGCATGGAAGAGGAAAATAACGTAAGTGAAAATCAGACCAGCTGTGTCGTCTCATGGCAAAAGTAGTGTAAGAGCAAAGAGTAGAGATGAGGGTGGCTGGAAAGACAATCAGGAACAATGTGCTGGGCAGAAGGCAGGCCATGGCACCAGCAGGACCTGCACCAGGAGGTAGAAATGTTCTGAAGATGGCTGTGGGACTAGGAGGCATCTTGCTGCTCACTGGTCCCTAAGAGTCTGAGATCTCAGGAGAACAAAGTGCCACTGAGGACATCAGAAGAAAGGTCCTGGCCACTTATAATTCAGATACTTACTCTCTGCTAGCACACACTGTATTTCTGAATGTTTTTTTGCTCTTTTGCCCCATCTTCCCTGTACATCCCATATCAGACTACTTGGCTGGTGTTGGTCCCTCCTTAGTGCCTAACCCTTGATAATGTCTTTAAGATGTACACCAGTGTATCAGGACAGGCATAGAATCCCACCCACTTGGTGGGATCCCTTTCCCTTGCTAGTGTCCAGCAGGAAAAACATTGTTTGCAGCAAGGCAACCGTAGGACCAGCTGAGAAAAGTGCCCTGACTGCTTGTGGCATCCCCAGATCAAAAATGCTGCTGCCCCTGCAAAATCTGGCACTAGTGCACCCATGCCAACCCATAAGTGTGAGCTGGTGAAATGGTGCCAGTGTGTTGTGCCCAGGACTGCTGTGGGGAGTGCTGTCCTCCAAGCAACAGAGCTTCCTCCTGCCTCTTTCATTGCCAGTCCAACTTGCCCTTCCCCTTGAAGCTGATGGCATCTCTGCAGAGAACTGGATAACTCTTAAGTCCAAGTGATGAGACTTTGCCGTAATCTTCATCCTCTTCTTTGCACAGAAATCCATCCATTCCTTCTGAACGTCTTCACAGATCAGTTGTCTCAGTGTCATGAGAGCACTGACCAGGGAAGAAGGGTCGCAGTGCAAGTTGAAAGCTTTCAAATTCTTCATTCCTCAGGGATTTAAATATGCGTTGTTAGGGCCAAGTAGGAGGGTAGACAGCCTTTGCAGAGCACCTCAAAGTGATGGTGCGTTGCATCTGTGCTCTGCCTGTTGTGGACATGTTAAAGTAATCTGGGCTGTAACACAGGAATTATTGTTCAGGGTAATCTCACAACACATTAATCAAGTAGTGGGTTCCTTTGGGAGGTTGGGGCTTGTTTCACCATTTTACTTGGGATATATGAATGTAAATACAGATTTACAGTGCAGCCAGTGCAGTCAAACTGTATTGAAGTGCTGGCTGAAAGAATATAAAATGTACCCTGTGTATAGGCAGTGAAATCCTAGAAAATGTCTATTCTTCTCACATCTCAAGTGAACATAGGTCCACTAAAGAATACAGACTGTTTTAACCTCCTGCAGTAAAGTGGGATAACTTAAATATATCTGAACATTCCTATTATGCCTATTTCATAGAGGCAAGATTTAAGTGGTTGCCAAATGTTATACCCTCCTAAGTTTCCAAGCTTGGGGCTTTTTTTTTTGCATTTGTATATTCTTTCCCCTTTCTGCAATCCATGATTTTGGAAAGTTAGACTGGAGGTTCAATTGTTTTGAGCTTGCAAACCCCTGACACTATGCTTGCAGTTCCCTGAGATACAAAGGTAAATCCAGCCGTAGAAACCCCAGGGGATCTCTCTGGATGGGCAACGATGAGGGGAAGATGCAACAAAAATGTCTTTGCAAAGTTTTTACAGCTCTTTATGTTGCTCTTCCACGAGGAAAGTTTGTGTGTCATGGTCTGCAAGGTTCTATGGGTGAATAACTGAAGCTGCTAGGTTTGCACAACTACTTTTTAGTCCGGCTTCTGTGTTAAAACAGACCTTTACAGTGCCTTTTTATGTGGAAATCTTGTAGCTGGGTGTGGTGGGGAAGCCGCTTGGTGACTCATACTGCAGGGAATTCCCTGATGAATTGGAGTATTTTTACTTCTGGACTTGCGTGCAGTTTCCTTCAACGCCGGAGCGAGCAGCCGATAAGAGCAGGCTACAAAGGCCCATTCACTGTTCAGCCACCCCATGTGAAAACAGGGTGTTTATACTTTGCAGAGCTGAAAATCCACCCCCCCATAACACATAGGCTGACAGCATTTTCGTCATTAGCCATCCCAGGTGCTCCGAGTTTCACGGCGACAAAGAAAACAAGGCAGAGGCGGATGGTGGTGGAGCACACACGGAGCAGGCTATAAATAACAGGGATGGGTCCGTAAATGTCAGGCTTCCTGACGAACCGGGTGCCTTCAGCTGGCAGCAGTGCCGAGGGCCACCTGTCAGCACAGCCTCCAGCCCGTGCGGAGCAGGCAGAGCAGCTTCTACTTCCCGCAGCACCGCCGCTGCCCCTTTGGAGGAGGAGGGATCTGAGGGAGGGTCACTCACCCGGCCTGTGCGCGGTTCCCCTCCGAGGCCTCGGCTCGGTCGGGTTAATGGCTGTTGCTGCTGGCAGCGAAGGGAGCCGGGCGCTCCGCCGGGGGGTTCTGCCCTGCCCTTCCGTGCCTGGGTGTTTTGGGTTTATTTCCATTTGGTTTAAAAAACAAACAAAAAAAAAAAAAACAAAAAAAAAAACCAAAAAAAACCCCTCACAAAACGTAAGACACCAGTGTAATGTTTTGAGCCAAGTTTTTAGCTATATAAAGAACTGTCTTTCTCTTCAAAATATTGCACTATAAATCTTAAAAATGCCAAAACAAAGCCAGGCATTTGGTTTGGAGAAGACACTTCTTATTACTTCGTAAAAGTAAATAGTGAAATGAAAGGGAATGAAATAAGACCTTTGGAAAAGCCGTTTTCTCCCTTTTCCTCCGTGCCTCCTCTTCCTCTCCTGACTCCATCTCCCCCCTCCCTGTATAACAACTGCCCATTTGGGTACGGTAATTCCAGAGAGCAAACTTTAACGGGAATGCCTGAAATGTGTCTGCTTCAGCTTTGTGTTATGTCTGTAATTTGAATTATTTGCATTTTGGAAAGGTATAAATTGCTCTGGTGTACTTGGGTTGGCTGGCAGCCAGGAGGGAGTTGCCTCGGGCCCAGACCAGGCGTGTTGCTGCAGATGTGGCAGGCGTACAATGGAAACTTTTGTGGGCGAGCAGCCCTCACTCCTCCAGCACACGCTGACAGGAGGCGGCATCCCGCCTTCTCACCAGGCTTCCCGGCGGATGGGCACCGGGGCAAAACCATTTTCTGCGCCATAGGCGGACTATCTTGAGGCTTAGGGCTCCCCCAATCCATTCCAAAGCCATTATTCCTTTCTTTCTCTTTTTTTCTTTTTTTCTTTTTTAATTTATTTTTTAATTTTTTTATTTCAGCTGAACTGTTTAAACCTGCAAAACATGTTTACTGTAAAAGGTTGACGTAGTGGTCTAAGGTTTCCCTCCTGGAGCTGGTCCCAGTCCGTGGGCGTTGAGATTTCCCTCTTGGTTCACCAGACGTAATATGAGGAATTGTCTTTCTTTCTTCCTTTTTTTTTTTTTTTCCCCCCCGGTCTCTTACTTCATAACAACTTTTGCTCCCTGTGTTTTTCTTAAATGAAATGTCACTAGCTGTTAATGAGTTATCTATTCCCTATTTCTTCCCTCTCTTTTCCTTTTCCCTCAGTTGCTGATGGTCTGGACAGTCCCAAGGGAATTTCTTGGAGCAAAACCCATATTGCTCTTAGTAGCTTCCAAAGACAAGCCATGGCTCTGGATTTTTATTTTCCCAAAAGTTTAGATTACAACACCTAAAATATTTCTGAACAAACTCCTTTTGTCATCATAAAAATTTCAAAAATGCATAAAGGCAGTGCTGCATGAAATAATTGAAAGATTAGCTGGAGATGGAGTCATTTTGAATTTTCCTGAAGTATTGGCAGGAAATAAAAACCAGAAACCTGAATCAGATCATTCGTCTTGCAAAGCACAAATTAAATATAGCAAAAAACCTGAACTTCTGGTAATCCATTTACAAAGGCAAATTGAACACATGTTAACTACTAGTCTGGATGTCTGTAGGTTTTAAAAAACACAGCCCAGCAAGCCCCTTCCAAAGCAGAAGTTCCTACACTCTGCAAAATGTGTGATAATGTTGGCACTGTGTTGCTTTTATACCCGATTGAATTAATTAGGGGCAGGGAGGGAGTGCTACAGAGGCTGGAGATAAAGGAGCCTGCTCCCAGACAAAGGATGTGTCCTGGCTTGTCGAATTTTGGTCAGGGTTTTCTACTGACAGCCCAGGGGAAACATCTGTTGGATAAATTGTGAAGTGATCGCCAATCCTCCCAAGAAGCCTACTTCAATTCTGGCACTATCCAAAGGCATCGTTAAGGAGTCTGAAGCGCAGTCTGGCTACTCCTTCTCTCCTTGCAGCTGAACGTGGCAGTACCAATTAAAGGGATTCCTCTTCCAGCGTCACAAGTTAAAATGTAGGAAGAATCTGAGGGGAGGTCTGCTAATTGTCTTCCTACGGAAAGAGCTGCCAAATCCTCTGTGGTACTTGTGCTGCCACCTCTATGTTGTGCTTCTTTCCATACATTAAAAAGAAAGGGGATTTGGACATTAAAACAATTTCCAGGGCTAGTCCCTCAGCAGCATTCCTTTCACAGTAAGACATCTTTACACAAAAATATTATTTACTGACATTTGTAATAAATCAGACAGTTCTAAATGTTTCACCTCCATCCTGGCTGTGAAAGCAAAGAGAAAAGAAAAAGTGCATTCATTCTTTTACCTTTCAGAGGGTTGTTTTACTAAGGCAGGC
The DNA here is from genome assembly GCA_013397315.1 of Donacobius atricapilla. Classification (NCBI taxonomy): domain Eukaryota; kingdom Metazoa; phylum Chordata; class Aves; order Passeriformes; family Mimidae; genus Donacobius; species Donacobius atricapilla. The sequence goes on from WBMY01014473.1 coordinate 442,863, forward strand.
ACGTCCATGTGATGAAGTTCAAAATAACTAATATTTGCATTTGCATGTCCCAAAGCTGCAATGAATGTACAAAAGAGATGACTTAAAGTCTCAGTTTCCCCTTCATTTTGGTAACATCTGACAGTGGTGGGACTCGTGAAGCTGCATGTGTCTCCACTTCCCAGCTTTCTCCAGCAATCTGCTTATGGCCCTTCATTTGTGTTTTTCTAGGCCTGAAGAATGGAAACCTTATATTCTGTATTATTTTTCTAGTTTCTTTCCTACTGAGGTCTGAAGATGCAAGGAAATAAAAGCCCACCTTGTTTTCCAGTGATTTCTGTTATCAGTAATGTGCAGGGGAAATGACCAGACAAAGCCAGTTTCTTCCAAAATACATGTTCCCAGAAAAAACTATGGCCGTGACTTAAATCTATGTCCGCTTGAAAATGGAAATTCAGTAAATTTGGAGGACCCCGCACACCACTAAAAGCAGCTCCAGAAGTTGGGACCACTGTAGCTGAACAAAACCAACTTCAAAATGGAGTCTAAAGCTGGGTTTCCCAGCCTATGGCCTTGCCTTTTGACCCAAGTAGCAGAATTATAAGAAGCCAGACTAGGACCATATCCTGCATAGCTGAGTAGCTTCCTTAATACTACCTTTCTTTTTGTATTGTTTAATATTAATATTGAATATGACTTACAGCTTAGATAGTGTTTAAAAGGCATCGTAGGTAGCAGTATTGTTGTCTGAAAGTTCAGCAAGTTGAGATGTAGAACAGTTACATATTTTGTCCAGGCAAACTCCCAGTGGCTCTCCCCCATGCACTCTGGATTGTGGTTATTCCCTTCAGAAAAGCTGAAGGGGCTCCTGTCACAGGTTACCCACATGGGCAACTCTTTGGGCAATGCATTGTGAGAGCTCCTTTTCACATATGTAGTGCCCCTTCGAAGAGATTGTTTTTGCAAAAGTTGTTCCTTTCTTGGCTTGGGAAAAGAAAAAAGGACAGAACTAGATATCTTTTTCTTTTGTCTTTTAGATGGTCACCATGTGTGGGAAATGGAAGCCAAAACCGACAAAGAAATGTGCAAGCCAGTAAGTCTGCCTTAAATATTTTAACATCAAGATGAAAAATATATATTGCCTTCTCCAGCACTATTACTAAAGAGGGATTTCCAAGGCTTTGGCACTGAAACAGAACAAGTACTTAGGCCTCCCCTCCTGGAAATCTTTCTTTAACGTGAGCATGGGGTAAAAAGCCTTCTCTGGAAGCTATCCCAAAAGTAGGAGAGACCATTTGGAAAATATTTTTTCATTGTCCAGGATGGGCCAGTTCCATCTGCTCATCTTTTGTCTTGCTGGGTCAGTTCTTTCCGCTGCTCCCAGAGCAATTTCTGATCATTTTCCTTGGCTTTCCTCTATCTTCAGCAGAAGAAACATGAGTCCCCTCACAGGAGATCAGCTCTACATTGGAGAAGTGTGGCTCCCTGAGCCATGACTCTAAGTGGGAAGTACATCCACTGTTCCACGTCTGCAGGAATATGCAATACTTGCAAACCTGCAGGCAAACAATTTAAAGACCTTGGCTGAATTCAGGCCAAATGCTAAGAAGAGCATTCCCTGTTACTCTTTGAAAAACGCCAAGGGAGGTTTTGATGGTCATAGCAGATTTGCTGTGCATGTGCTGATGCCCTAGCAGCTAAGTCATTCCTTAGCCCCATGCTGGAGCATTTGGTTTCTGGCAGTAGAAGATCATCTACACATTCTCCAGCCCTTTTTCATGTTGCGCTTGATGTGCTTGCAGCAGTGCATCTCCCATCCACAGAAGGTAGCATGCTTAAAGCTTCCTGAGTTGTTATATGAAAATATATTTCACTGTGGAAAATGGAAATATTTGAGTAATGCTGTCCTGGTGCCTTTCAAAGGAAATATTGTTAAGTTCAGATATATCAGGACTGACCTGCCAACGGAGCTGTTGTGCTTTCTCCTGCTGAGTTAGAGACCGCAATTTGATTGTGGTCCCAGATTCTTGACAGAGGCAGACTGGATAGAGCCTTGTCCATATGCAGTAGCATATTTGCTGTCCAAAGGGAAGGAAGAAGTGAAGGTTAGTGATTTTGTGAAGCTCTGAGCCGTGCTAAAATAATTTCCGTACTTCTGGAATCCTTGGCATGGACACTAGGGTTGGATGAGAAGCCATCCTTGCCACAGAGCCCACCAGTTTCCCTTCAGAGAGTGTTTCTCTTCCTTCTTGGGGTTAACGTTTCAGTACTGCTGTACAGCTAGACTGCCTAAGACGTGCCTTGACTTTCTGATTTGTTGCTTTTGCAGAATTCATTGGTGGTTGAGATACCACCTTTCCGCAATCAGAGAATTACCAGCCCTGTTCAGGTGAACTTCTATGTCTGCAACGGGAAAAGAAAGAGAAGCCAGTACCAGCTTTTCACCTATCTTCCTGCTAATGGTAACAAAACAAATTCCTTATCTCTGCCAGTAAAAGTGAGAGATAATGATGATTCATGGTTCTAATAATTCTTTAGTAATTCGAATATTTTGGAAGTATACCTGGTGCTATGAGAGTGAGAATAAACCCAGGAGATCTGCCTTTATCTCTGCTGGCCACACCAGAGACCGCCTCTGCAGATTATTTCCATTTGCATTGGTGGCCTGTTGAAACAAGGACTTCTGCTTTTGGGAGCTGAAGAGCCACAGCACAAACTCAGATGTTTGTGAACACACTGAGCTCTCTGCTAAGCTGCTGTCAGCCCTCGGTCTGACTTCCTAGCCCCAGAGGGTAAATTGCATTCAAATAACTCTTCTGAATTCACACCACAATATTTTAAGCATGCTGGGCTCTGAGATGGAGGTGGTGTGTGGATTCTCCTTGCAGTCATCTTGCACCTTGCTGCCTTGCGCAGGGTGAAAATTGAGATGGACAATGTGGTATAGATCGGAGTGCTCTAAGTAAAATGCTTCATGGATGGGAAATGTTCAGAAGCCTGTGCCAGTATTTTTCTTTTTTGAGCTTATATTGGTAGCTGTGAAGTGACAATAAAGTCTCTCATGATAGCTGAATTCCAAGCAGGCTTGTATGAAGATTTTAATTGCTAGTAAATTTAGATTTTTTTTTTAATTTGTTATGTGAAATGGCCCTTATACTGAGAACACTCTTAGAGGGAAAGTAGGAAAAGGAGGGTGGTTGCTTTGTTGTTGTTGTTTGGGAAGGAAGAAGAATTAGAAAAAATTATTAAGCGATGCGTTTTTGTAGACTTTCCAAGTGAAAATAATCCTTCTGTGGGAAATACCAACAAAGCAATGTTCAAGTCATGTCACACAACTATAGGAGATATGCTAACATTTAGTAGGTGAAATCCCATAAAGTACACATTTGGAATTTCACCCAGTTAGCATGTCTGCACTTTTATCAGGACTTAAATTAAAAATAAGAGTATGGGAAACCTGACATGGCGATGGAGTGCTTATTGCATATGTTCTGTGTAGCTATGCTTCACTGAATCAGCCTACTTATGCAAACTTCATTCCCAGTGGGGATGTCTGTGTAGATTTAAAGACTGTTCATCTCTTAAATTGGAAAGAAAAAGACTTGTTATTCTTTTTCACAACACTTTTCAGCAACAAAAATCAGTTGTAGAGGCAATCAGGTATTGCCTTGTCACCCAAGTTACCCTCATAAATATTTCAGATTCAGGCCTTTCCTTAACTGCTGATTATTAAGCAGCATCATCCCTCCAGCTTTTACATAGGCCCTTTTTTACCACTGTATTCTAAACCCTGGGAATAGTGTGCACTCCTGCAGAGTTGGTTTATGCTGTCACTGTTCTGTGTTTGGAACATGCGATGTTTCATTTGATGTGAAGAAGTGGGAATAATATATACCTAGTGACAATGGAAAACCAGCCTAGGCTTTCTTCTGCAAAGAGATCTTTAATTATGGTAACTGTTGAAAACATTAGGAATCTTGTTTAATCTGCTGTACCAATTAAAATTCAAGTGAAATCTTTTCATTTCAGTGTAAGGAAACCTAAAAGAAAAAAGGTAACACTAGGGTAGAGTAAAGGAACTCAGGTATTCCTAGTGAATATTCTTTCCATTCTTGTTTGGCTCTCCACTCACATTCTCTTAATACATACGTATATATGCATATAGCTAATTGAAAAACATGTTGTGTTCTTTGCAGCCTCTCCCATAACAGTGGTAAAAGTGAATGTGCTTCTGCAATTGTCAGAATTAATAGTATAGTATGTTTTTATTATGCTTGTGTTGTAATGCCTGTGTTACAGCTGTAATGTTTTGCTCTTCTGTGGCTGGGATTTTTTTCCATCATGCCTTTCAAAGATAGATACAAGCACCTCAGCTGTGTATTTAGAAATCATGTACAGTGATTGAATCATTTATGCTGCTGTGTTTCTAGGAGTCATTTTAGGCTTCATTTGATTTCAGTCACAACATTCTTTTACAGTTTCAAGGCATTGTAGAAAACCAAAGTTTAGCTCATGCAGAAAAAATTACCTGAGTCAAGAACCACAGGGTGATCAGTGTGAAAAAATGGAGATGAGATAAGCATGATTTTGGCCCAGGTAACATTTTGACTGTTTTTAAAACAAATCCCACAAACAGGGAAGGTGTAGGTTTTTGACAAGCAAATGTCAAAGTGGTCATGAAGTGTAAGATGTGGTTTTACACAAATGAGGCACTATCCTGTAACCTGCTGCTTCTTCTATGCTTTAGAACTAATCAAATGCTACATTTCAGTGCGTACTGTAATTTTGCAGGTATATTTCTGCTTGAGGGAACTTTTCAAAAGCTTCATGATGCACATCAGACATGTATTTACAGCTCAACTGGACTGTGCCAAAGCAAAATACTCAATGTGGACTAAAGCCTAAGTGTTATGTGAGCCCCTTGGCTGTGCTCCTGGGTTGGGTGTGGGCGCACACAGACTAAGGGGGAGCCATGGGCTCGCTGTGCAGCTCCCACCCCCACTGTGGGGCAGTAGGAGGTTTCTCCTGTAGCTCCTATTTCTCCTCATTCCCTAGGGGAAAACAGCCAGTGGATCCAGGGACATGTGACCTCACTCATCCCACCTCCCATGGATGGTCGTATAGCATCTCCATGGAGTACAGCTCTGTGACATGCAGCCAACACAAGCTGCCATCTCCAGCTGTGTTGTTTCGTCACCGCAGGGCTTCTCCCATGCTGTAGAGATGCGACAGGGTTTTACCTTCCCTCTCTTAGCTCAAGTGTTTGGCAGAGCAGGGACTTACTTGTTGAAGATGAGTTTCTGCTTCAGAAATAAAAAAAAACCAAACTGCTGTAAAAAGGAAAATCTTTCTGCTCTGTAAATTAAAAGTTTAAATAACAAAGCAAAACAGAAAGTAGATGCTTCGCAAAAGGAGCCAAGGTCTTGAAAACAGGCTTGCTTAAGTCTTCGGCTTGGGATAGACTGTAAACCTATGTACTCATAATCCACTTCTAATTGAAATTTTGATTGACTGTTCTGCTAAATTTGAGCAACTCCTGAATCCTGTATTAGCCTATATTGTACAGAAATGACTGTAATGTCATTTTTTTTTAGTATTACTTCAATGATACGCATCACTGAGCAATTGCATATGAGTTTTGTCCCAGAGCCTGCAGGCTGTAGGCTCTTGAGAATCCTCCACAGACATGCCTGGTACAGAAATATAAGTAGTTTCCATGCCATTCTGGCACAGGTGAATTCCTGCAGCTCATGTGGTAAGTACTGATACATTTTGCATTGCCACATCGCACCACAAGTTGAGGAGGAAGGCTCTGGACCAGACACTGCAGTCAGGAGTCTGAGCAGAGCACAATGAGCAGACCCTTGGATGTCCAGCTTTTTGAGTACCTCCACTGCTGCAGCTCTGTGCAGGTGGGCTCTGCAGCTCCGTTATGTGCAGATTTGGAAAACTGTGTTTCAGGGTTAAACTAACCTGAAGAGTCTGAAGAAGAACACAGGCATGTGTGCTGTGGTTCCAAAGCCTGTGTTTTCATCTAAGAAAGCTGAAGGAGTTCTCCTGCTCTGAAGACTTTAAATAATGAATGATAAGGATTAGATGTCTGTCTGTTTAGATTTCTCTTAAGTAGGTATAAAAAAATAGAGAAAATGTGTTCAAGAACTTATTTTTGCAGATAGGAGCAAGTGCTCTCTGCATTCTGTTATTCAACAAGTATTGATATTAAGAATGCTGAACACAGGAAAGTTTTTCTTTTAATTTTATTTGGGCAAGTAGTGATATTTGACGAACCAAAGACAGGCTAATTTATCTAGGAAATATATAATAAAAAGGAAAAAGGAAAGTTGATGTATTTCTTCTATTGGAATAAAAAATATACTTTGGAAAGTGTTGATGATAAAGTATTTCCTGTTTCTGTCAGGCATCTTAATTGTCAATGCATTATTAAAAGATCATTTCATTGCTTTAATATTTATTAAAATGGTGTTGATATTCTGAGTAACTTTTACTTTGAGATGCATTTTGCTACCCATAGGGCAAGATTTCCAACTGCACAGCCTTCACTCACAGAGACAGCTTTTCTGCAATTCCTTTGCCTCCCTGCAGTCATCTGTACAAGTCTCTGAGATGTTGAGCTCTTCTGAAAACCTGTCCCACAGTGACTTGGTGGGGATGAAAGTCCTTTGAATCTGTGGGTGTGGAGTTGTGCAGAGAGCCTGGCTGTGGTGACTAGATGTGCCTCAATATTGTGCTTTACAGCCCAGTGGCCCTGAAGTGGAGCTCTTAATTCTGTAGAATAAAATCATATCTCAAATTGGAAGGGACCCATAAGGATCATTGAGTCCCAACTCCCCACTCCTCGCAGGACCACCCCTCGGGATACATCTGGAGAGGGTGAGTGCTGTCCATGGCACACAGCTGTCAGCATTCTCCTGACTTACTGCATCTGCTCTAAAATTATCCCCTGCCCACCATACAGATGGGTGCAACAACACTTTTCTCATGGCTGCACTGAGCAGCCATTCCTCTGTTTCACCTCAGCCCTTCTGCCCACACCTCACTTGCTGAGTTAAAAGATGACATCAGCCCCCTTAGCAGAAATGAGGATGCAAGGTGGTGCCACTCTAATGTGACACAGCATGTGGCTTGTGCCGATTGTCTCCTTACACCTCTCACCTCTTGGTATTTGTTGACTTTTCCTGCTTGAGGCCAGCAAAATTGTTAGCCTAGTCCTTTATGCAAAACGATGGTGATTTGAGGGCTGCTGGGAGAGCAGGGCCAAATGCAGGGCCTGTGTGGTGCAGGGACCGTAGCCGGTGGCTGGTGCAATACGGCCTCAGCAGCACCACAACAAGGGGATGGAGTGTGGCTGAGTCAGGCCTGGAGCCTCGGACCTGCTGCAGGGGTTTTCATCCCCAGGAGCATCTGGACTGCTGCAAAGCCAGCACATGGCAGGACTGGGCAACTGAAGGGGCAGGGTGAAAGGTTGGCCCCAGGGGACTTTTATTTTAGGTGAAAATAAGAATCACGGTTACTCATTTTTACACTATACACTGACACAGTTTATTTCATTTTGGCTACTCAGTGGCTGATTGTTACTTTTGACATTTAGCAGAGTAAGTAAAAGCAGGTGAGGTTTTGTCAGAGTCCTGTTCTCATTTATGACAATCACAAAGTTCGTCATCACTGGGTGTATCAGCCCCTCCACTCCCATCCAGGAGCCATGGGAGGTCTGTGGAGGAGCAGAGAAGGCACATGTTGCACTCACCAGCATTACACCCTCGGGTGCTGGGTAGCCACTGGGGCTGCCCATGCTTCATGCATTGCCCACACTTCATCCAGGTGACATCCGTTTTATTAGTCAGACAGAACCTAGCCAGCCACATCTGACCTGCAGACAGTCTGTCTTGATCTCTATGGAGAGGTACGTGGAGAACACCGCCTCTCTGTGGTGTTCCATCTTCACCTGGAAGGCCAGGAAAAAGCATCACCTGTGTGATGGCCCTGAGAAAAGCAGGGGTGGACAAGCACTATGTAGAAGCCCCTGGCTATGTCTGACCATCAGCAATGATTGCCCCTAATAGTTAACTTCCAGTGCATAAAATTGTCTTTTGTCAGTACCTCAGTTTTCAAACATTCCCCTTCAGATGCAAAAAACCCAGCCTGTAGTTTTGGTCATTGAACTCCTGTGCACGAGCATTTTGAGGACTCCTTGCCTTGTTTCCCAATGATTTCACATGCAAGCAGGGATAACGTCATGGTAGGACACAAAATAGATTGACTCCATATAGTTGTTAGAAGAGAAATAAGGCTTTATTTACAATTCCAACAGTTTCTTTCATAACGTACTGTGCTAAAAAGGTGTATTACTGGTCCATCGGACTGACACTTCTCTCCATTGGATAAGTAATAGGAAACAACACCTGGGGACAGTTGTTTTGGGAAAGGGAACACTGTTTACTTAACCTGTTTTGAGAAACAGAGAGACATGTTTTGAAAAGAGAAAAGCTGTTGACAGCTTTCCCTTGGGAAAGGAGCTAGCAATAGTTAGCAAGCTAAAATTCAGACTGAGAAATGTCCAGCCCACATAACGTAAGCACTGGTAGTGTAATGTTGAGTAGTGTCATCAAAAAAGACCTCAGCCCAATGGATTTTAACATCTGACAGAGGTGACATAGAAAGCCTTGGCTGGTGCAGACTGAGTGTTGTGCACAATTAAATGTCCAGTTGAAGGCAGTAGTGGAGCCAGGTGCTGTACCACACTGTGGAAGCAGCAGTAGAGCAGCCCAAGTGGGCATATCACAGGACTTGATTTTCCTATTCAACACTGTAGGATTTAACAAAGTGTTATGGTGGGAAATTGTGCCTTTTAAGAATTTTTATTGCTTTTTTTTGAAAGAAAGCTAAAGCATAATCTTCTGTACTAGCACAACCCAAAATGCCCTCCACCTATCTTCTCCTTCTCCCCACCTGGTTTAGCAGGGCATGCAACATGCTACTATATACAATCTTCAGTCTCATAAATATATGTAGAATAACCTAATAGTTTAACAGCTGTTGAAAAGCATTTAGCAAATGAGTTAGCTCGAAAGGACTTCCAAATCAGATAATGTCACTGTCCGAGATTATGTGGTGAGGTGATGATGCACGAGGTTTCCATCTCCCCAGGGCTGTTCTTGCTGGAAACTGTACATATTCATCTGAACCTGTAAAAATCTATACACAAAACCCCAAAAGGGCAGGCAGGCAGGCATGTTTTAGAGTTAGCCTTCCTGATGAGCAGCACTGGTAGTAGTGTACTAGCAAGAGAGGGTGAGTTCAGATACTTGTGCAGATAAAAGTTGCACACACGTGTACTCCCTGCAAGTGTCTTGATAGAAAGAGGCTTCCTTTGTGTCTGAGTCACCATGTGCTGGATTTAGTAACTAAAAGCAAAGGCTTGATAGCAGCTTGACCTTTAAAAATGGTTTGGTTTAATAGGTGCCTAGGGAAACCACCAAGTTCACAGACAGCATCTGCACAGGTCCCTGTAGTTGACTGTCTCACAAGGTCCCTGGGACTGAGTGCTCATCCCTTGTCACTGATATTGCCACTGCTGCACATATGTTGGCAGGGCATTTCAGAAAGTTTTGCTCAGCCACTGCTGCTTGGCTGTTACTGAAGCAGGGATTATGTTTGGTGAGGGCAGCCAGCCCCTTGCCTCTCCCCAACACCGGCTGCTCCACAGTCAGAACAAGGGGTGAGGCCTCAAGTATGCTGCATCTGGCCAGTGCTGCAGCAGCAGCCAGGATTTTGTCTTTGCGCGAATCCAGAGTGGCTAAAGGGTACATGGAGATGAGTCCACATCCCTAATTAGTCTCTGGTCGACCAGCAGCAAAGCAGTGACATGACCTGGGGTGACCTATGCAGTGTCTTCTGAACGTGTACTGCCAGTGTCAAAACTGACTGACAAGGAAGGATTTCAAAGGCACAAACAGCCTTTCAGAGCTCAACTCAGTAACGAAGATTTAGATACCTAACTCCTCTTTGAAAGTCTCATCCCAAATTCTTACCAATTGCCAGATATTTAGTCCAGAAATTGAAGAAATGTGTGTGTGCACATGATGAAAAAAGTAGTGTTTTGACTTTCATACTCTTAACTAAAATCTGTGTGCAGGTGCCAGGGAACTACATCATAGTCTGCACCATGAATGGAAGCTATGTTGTTGGATAGGTTCAATCAAACTGAAGGGTAAAATAAATATATTTTAGTGCCATAAATGTCTACACTGATAATAGTACATGGAAATGGGAATTTGATAGTTAAATGTTAATCAGGATAAACATCTGTTTAATTGATAAGATTTTATTTTTTCGGTTCAAATATTTTTGTAACGTCCACACCNGCAAAAGCAAACACACAATTGTTAGAATTGTCAAAAAATATATATAGTTTATATCTGTGCACTTTCTGACTCCCTTTACTGAATGTGCATGATTTATTATTTTTCTTCTAGGTTTGATATATTAACTTTTTACCTGCTAGAAAGGCCTTTCATTTAAATGTGGGCTTGCAGAACTGGCTGAAATATTTCTCCCAGATTCAGACACACACAGAAGGACCATTGTCTTCCACCAGTGCCTTGGTATGATGTCATAACCCTGATCTCGCTGAATAAGAAGCTTTGATTTATAGCTAGGGCTGCTGCCAATGTGTGGTTCTCAGAACTTCATATTAAATTAGATGACATAATGTCATGAGTTCAGAGTCTAAGAAGGCTTCACCAAACCATTGGAAACCAATTAGAAATTAATTTGCTTATCAGACTAATTTAGAACAATGACCTCTGCCATATTTTAATATTCTAAATTGAGGACTGTTTAAAACTGTCTGTCAGCTGCCCTAATGCATTGTGAAGTAACAGGCATTTAAAATTCACTGTATCAAACTTGCATTCTTTTTTACCTTTTTAGGGCAAGGGCCAGAACCTTCAGCACTCTTAAATGAATGTTGCTTCTGAGTCTGAGCATACATAGAAAGGGAATCATCTTTTGTGTTTACAATTTCACAAATTCTGGCTTCATTGCTGCAATTTATTGTAGGCAAATCTCAGCGTCTGGCAGATTCATTCACAGTTTCTCATTCTAGCCAGCTGAGAGTCTGCAAGACTGGGTACTGCCTCAGCACCACAGAGCAGTTCTGAGACAGAACAATTGTTGCTATTTGGTATGGCTCTGCTGGATTTAAGAAGTGACTATTTCTACTGAAAGTGCTCACAGGTTCTGAACAGCTGTAGGGCTTTGCATTTAATTGCCAGCCCAGGCCTGCTGTGTGACTGACTAGGAGTGTCTCTTTTACCAACTTATTGAAGATCTGAAATATTTGAGCTAGAAGTTAGTTAGGCTAATACTGTTCTCTGCTAAATATTAATCCTGAGAAAATTAGCAGTACTGTCTGTATCACATTGCATCTCCCTGTGTGAAATACTCACTTGTGGAAGTCAGTGACAATAGAAATGGATGTGTGTTGACAGCGGCTAGCTTACCTGGCCTCCACTGGGATACATAACAGGGTTCAAAACCCCTTTTTCGATCTTGGGTTTGTAAAGACTTGCAGTTCGTCAAGCATGAGTCCGTAGATAAGTGGTAACAGAAGTACACAGTTGGCCACTGAACAGTCCTGTCAGCTGTGTTGTCATGTGCAGGGGGTTCCTCTGTGAGCTGCCCAGAGTTCTCCTGTGCAGGGCCCTGGTTTGGACTTGATCCTTGAGGGTGTCCTCCAAGTCCGGGTATTCTGTGATTTTCCTATCTAGGAGAAAACAGTGAAGGTGGGTCGTAAGCTTTCTGTCCTAAGTCAGGTGGGGTTGCCCACCTCAGCTGAATATCTCAGTCCCCCAGAAGTCAGTGAGAGAGTGAGTGAGGGTGTTAGTTACTTGTAGCCTCATGACAGTGTTTGAGTAACACTGTAGACACTGTGATGGTAAGTGGGTAGCCAGTGAGTACAGTTACAGGCTGTTCCTGCATTGTTTCGGGGAGGTGTGCCTTGAAATACCCATAGCTCTTACTTCAGGCCCTCTAAAGTCCTTTGAAAAGTGTAAGAAAACAGTTGCCCTTTCAAAGAAAGAATATAAGGTGATTTACACCAACTTTTGACACAATCAGAGTATTTTCAGAATGACCAGGTCAGACCCGCAGGTAGTTGAGTTTGCAAATACAAAACATTGGCAAAGATTTTTGGCCTTCCTTACTTCGTTTGTTGAAGATACATAGACTGGAGAGAAGCAGGTAATGGGACAGAGTAGCATAAATAAACCATTAACTTAGGTAATGTAGCAATTCGTGATATTGTGTCCTCCAAAAGTCAAGTACTACAGTTATTAATGTAAAATACTAAAGCTGAGATCTGGCTGGAAGGGGGAACGTTAATGTCTTCTGACATGCTCATCTTTACAGGTCTGATTCCAGATCATCTGGATCATGAGTAATTTTTTCTTCATGTTGAAAAAAAAAAAAAAATCCACAGACCTTCCTTCTCCAAACTGGTACCTCATGAAGACCTTTGCAGTTTTTTAAAGGGGATTGAGTGGCTGCCATCCCAGTCTGTATGATGCTCACACTCACTCTGCACAGGGTTAATGGCTATGCAGCTGACAAAACACAGAAAAGTCAGATACAAATCCCTTCACCATTTCAGCAGGAATACTTTTCCTGTCTTCCAGTGTGATACTTATTCTAGTGATGAGATTAGCATACAAACAAAATATATGATACTGAGCAAGGGCTGACTTTTTTTGCTGTGTTGAAAAAACACATTAAAAAAGGTACGAAAACAGCTCAGTTGAACAAGTTCAGGCACCTCCAAGCATAAGGGCAGGTAATATTTGTCCATTTAAAGACAAATTGTTTCCCACTACATGAAATAACTGATGCCCATAAGTATTAGTTCAAAGCAAAACAACACTGACTGGCCCTGACCAGTCTATTTTCCCTCTGAATTTGTAGGCACCAAGAATGATTTTGGTTGCTGTCACCATCTCCAAGTGAGATTTTGGACTAACAGGTGTGGAATAGAGTTCCTCCCACCCATCAGTCCTTTACCTGGTGCACCGCAGGACTTACAGGTGGTCCTCCACTGGCTGCAGCATGTGTATTTCAGTGTAACAATGCACAAAAAGAGATTCTCAATATTCATGACCACTAATCAAACCTCCAAATGGACCCCATAGCATTGCTTTTGTAAAGAAAAAACTCGGACTCAGTTTTGTCACTTCGACGTGACAAAAAAGTGTTTGGTGCACCAGGTAGCAAAGGTGTGCTGCAGAGGAGCTACAATAAAAAGCCAGCCTGAAATCAGGAACCTGCCATCTGTAAAGCCTCCGGCCTGCCTGCCACCAGGACTATAACCCTTCCCTAGGTTATAACAAGTCAGACAACTCCAGGGTTGATTGGAGTTGTATTGCCAGTGGTTGAGCTTGGAATTATTTAGCACAGGTGTTTCTATAACAGTGATATATTGGGAAAATTCAGTGTTCAACAACCATCATATTTCCAGCTGTGCTGTGGTTAGTGCTAGCACAGTGAGCCTAATATAAAACATGTGGGAATATTTGCTAGCTCAGGAACTTGTTAAAGGTATTTTCTTACAATATCTGAGTTGCTGTGTTTATCTAGGTGCATTTCTTCGGTCTTGCATTTTCCTAAAAGGTGGGATAGTGGTTTTCAAAAGCTGTCACTGAACCTGGAATCTGCTTCTCTGCAACCAGTGCTTTAGTAGCCCTACTAGCCAGTATGCAGCACACAAGCTGGTGAAAATAAGATCCAATGACAGTCCATGACGCCTACCGTATTTGTCTTGAGCAGCACCTGTGCATCTGTTCCATATATAGACCTGCTTTTACTAGGGTGCTAGAAATCTTGAAACAAGTGTTGCAAGCATCTATATGTAAAAGAACATAAAAGGAACAAAGTTAACAAGGGGCTCAGGGACTGTAAAACAAGGGTAGCAAAGTGCATTCACCGCCAACAAAATCTGCGTGTGTTAAAAGAGGTTTTATATGTACAGCTGGACACGTGTTTTAAGGGGCTCAAAAAGACTCACACAAACATAATAAATGGCTGGACAATGTGTAAGGGTTTTGTAAAACACATGCAAATAAAAATACAGTCAGAGACACTCGTGCAACACGCATGTATGTGAGCTGAGTTGTGAAAATATGTTTCATTATTAACTTCATGCCACAATGGGTTGGTTATGAGAATATTATGAAAAATATTCTCTGGTGTCACAAGAAATTTTTTAGAAAGAAGGTAAAGGCCACTATGTACCCATACTTGATTGTTATATGCATTAGAGTTTCATCTGTCTAGAAAAAAATACATCTACAGTCTAGCTTGGCCCTGTTATTTGTAATTTTCTGGTTAGAGAAAGTGCGTCAGTTTTACCTGTGCACTGCATCTGTTGTAGGAGAAGCTTCAGAGACACTTCTCTTTGAAATATCTTTTCAACATTTGCTTTCTCTCTCAAATCAATTTGAGAAAGGATCTTGCTTCTCTGATTTGAGAAAGCAGCTCTGCATTTGTCATGACTGAGTTGATGCTCACTGACAATCATTTCTGTCCACATTCTGGTAGTTTTTAGATACATGACAGCTCAATTAGGACATCATTTGGGACAATGGGGAGAGCACGCAGAGGTCAAGAACAGGAATCCATTTTTCTTGGTAGCCAGAGACTAACATTTGTTAGGAGCTGGCATTAGCAAAAATTAAATGCAATTATGTAAAAAACTAAATAAACCAGATCCTACTCTTTCAAAAATACCATAATTGAAAACTTCTTGTACGTAGCACTTTGTCATGTATCTTTGCAACTTTATTTTCATTGAACTCTAAATGCCCCATCTCTACCTTACGCTCCAGTTTACTGCGTGTACAGACATTTATCAAATAGGCCATCGGTAGCTGTAGAAATGCAGTAGTCTATCCAAGTTAAAATTCTTGCCTTGATTACTACAAATCCGTGGAGCCCTTGGGTCCAAAGCTTCCACTGAAGCACAGCTATTTGCAAATAGATTTTTATAGCACATTAGTGCTGGGGGAGAGTCCAAAGAAAATAGTCCTTTTCAATATTAGAACCAGCTGTGACTTTCTTGTGCTGATGACTCATTCATTTTTTTTTATAGGGTGGGAGAACTAGGCAAAAGACACACAGAGTCTTATTCACAACGTTGTTTGTTTTGCAAAGGGTATCCTAGCCACAAGCCAACTTGATCATACCAATACGCAACTCATGTTTATTTAAAACCTTTTTTCTTTTAACAGTTCCAATTATAAAAACAGAACCCACAGATGACTATGAGCCTGCTCAAACCTGTGGACCAATGAACCAAGGCTTAAGCCCTCTCTCTAAACCATACTACAGTCAGCAGATCATGATGCCCCCCGATCCTGGTTCGTGCCTCGTGGCCGGCTTTGCCTCCTGTCAGCAGAGAAATGCTGTGATGTCACCTTCTCCCAACGCAAGCCCCAAGCTGCACGACCTTTCGTCCTCTCCATACAAGTGCATCCCCAACCCGGGCCACAGTCACCTCGGACTTCAGCAGCCCGCTGGAGGTGTCCCCACCATACAGGAAGTGCCAAGGCCTATAGTTGTGCACCCAAGCCCTCCCGAGCAATCATCTCACGTCATGCTGCAGCCGCAGGTGAGTCAACATCTGAGCAGTAGCTGTCCCCTTGGTTATCAACAAACACTCTATCCCAACAGTCCCTCTTCTCCAGTTCCATCTGTTACCCAAGAGCCAACCTATTTGCAGTCCTGCAGTCCAACTCACTCATCCATAATGGGTCAACAGCAGCAGCAACTGCCGAAGGTTCACAGAAATGAGTCTCCAACAACCCAACCACTGTCATTGCCAGAGTTGCATGAGGAAAGTAATCATAATTTGGCCCCTATTCCTGTAACGATCAAGCGAGAACCTGAAGAATTGGACCAGATGTACCTGGATGATGGTAAGTCTTCCACAGCACAGGTTTGCGTTCACCATGTTGCTCTATCAGTGAGTTCCCTTAACCTCCCCTTCTTTTGAATCCTGGTGGAAAAAAGGTTCCGTTAATAGCCTGGTGGAAAGGTGCAGACTTTGCTTGAATTGTCTTTTTAGAGGAAAGGGCCCTTTCATTTCATCTGCCATAATGAAACCACATTATCTAAGCATTAAAAGTTGTTAGTTAGCATAGAGCTCTAGCTGCATGACCAATAGCTATGTGGTAATAATCTTAACTGTATGTTCTTGGCTTCTGCCTGTGCCAGTGACCTGTAGAGCTGCAGTGAAAACATATTTAACATTGTCCCATTCGTAATGCAGTGAAATGTCTGATATGCAAATCTGTTCACTGAAACTAAATGTTAAACTGCTCTGCTTCAGTTGAGAAGGTTCAAATTA
Organism: Donacobius atricapilla; assembly: GCA_013397315.1. Taxonomy (NCBI): domain Eukaryota; kingdom Metazoa; phylum Chordata; class Aves; order Passeriformes; family Mimidae; genus Donacobius; species Donacobius atricapilla. The sequence continues at coordinate 459,256 of WBMY01014473.1, forward strand.
AAAATGGAGGCGTATTTTTCAGCGTCACTTTTCAGTCTGTTTGCATCTGTTGTTAAGACTACATTTTCCCCCCCATTTTATTGTGGCCTTGCTGCTGCTTTTTCTTTTCCTTTTTTTTTTTCCTGGTTTTGTAAGATTCTGTATGCATATATATCCTACATGCAGCACTGAAAAGCTGAAATGCTGTGATAAACTTGTAAGACCCTAGTTCCCAAACATTTATTAGTTGGATGTAATAAAAGGGATAATATGGAATTTGGCTGTGACCTTACTGAAATGCCATTTAGCATTTGCTGCTAAGTATCCAGTAGTATTCTGGACCCTTACCTTAATGCAGGATGTGAATTGCCTTCCAATAGCCACATAACTTTGTATAAAATACCATGCTGTTGAAGAAGAAATGCCACTTAAATGACTGCATTGAAACTAATTGGTGCCAAGGAACATCTGAATGTTTTTGTCCTTCAGGGAGAATTTAAGGACAATTCATTGCACTGGTTTTCTTTTTAAAAAAGGACATTTTGTCATTCTATTGTAAACAGCATGCTACTCACTGAATTAGGATTGCAAATTAATGTTCAGTAGCCTGAGTAGCTCTTTGCTTTTCAACTCTAGGAAAATTATTTTTCTTAAGAGAAGTTGTTATTGGTTACATGATAGAGAAGTCTAGGGAACTTTTCCTAATTAGGAGTTTAAGTCACTAATTTTGCGCAACACATCTTTTTGACAAGGTTTTCTTCATACAGTGTGCATTTTTATCACTTCCCTGTGCTGCAAGGAGCATGATTTCAACAAGCTAAATGAGAAATGTACACAAGCCAAAAAAAGCCATGCCAGAATTTTGGGTTTGAGAAAAAACAGAATTTTTCTGTGTAAGGAGGATAATTTAGATAAATCTAAACCTAGTGTGTAACTCTCTTTTGTAGACAAGCACAAGAAAGGGGCAGCCTTCCTGCTTTACCTCTCAAAAATCCAGCAACCTCTTCTCTGACAGAACCATGAAAGCTGCCTTTGGCTGGTCCCTACTGGAGAGATGGGATTGTGTCTCAGGGATGAAGGGTGAATGAAGCTCCTCAGCCATGTCTGCTTTAGATTTCTCATGGAGGAACAGAGGAACTTTGTTACCATGTGGTCTGAGAGAGAGGTTTTAGTATTTTCAGCAGTGCTCATTCTCTCTGATGAAGCGTAAATGGTTTCGCCTTTAACCTCATCTCTGTTCCATCCCTCTCCTCTGGACAACCACGCACACCAGTCCTCTAACAGATGATCAGAACTAATTGTAGAAGCCACCATGTACATCTGCACTGATACTTGAGGTTGACTTTGAAGATCTCTTTAGCTAGCCAAATCCAGATATACTTCCTTTTGGCATCCAGCAGGCTTTCAAAATCATTCTGTGGCTGACCACAAGAACGTAGACCAAGAAAGACCTAACAGTCCCGACAACAGTATATCATAGGAAGAAACCCAAGCCTTTCTGGTTCAATAAATTAAATACCACAAGTTCCCTCCAAGGGGGGCAATCAGAAATGGCTAAAATTATGTTTAGATTTGTCTCAAGGGTCACACTGATGGAGCTCAATCCACATGAGCTGCCTCTTCCTATCTAAACTTTATTTCACTGCCTGAAGAAAAGGTCATCCACTCTATGTATCTCTGAAGTGGACTTCTACCCTCTTTATATTTGTCTCAGTATCTGGATGAGGGGCTAAGGGCAGGAAGTGTTTTTTGTTGGATTTGTGCTGGCCAAGGCACCCTGTTCAAACCATGCAGAGCTCTGGCATGCTTCAGACATGCAGCACAGGAGCATGAAGCTGTGAGTCAGGCTGGAAACCTGTTTAGGTATATGCTATATGCATTTCATGAAGGCAGCATTTTCACCACCACTGCAGACATTGGTTTCACATTACATTTAATCTGGTGGAATTGCAGGCTCCTATGGAAAGGGTGGCCTCAATCCATCTCACTCTGTCACATGTTCTTGCTGCTTCCTTTGAGTCATATCAATTGATTATGGAGCAGCAGAGCAGGCTAATGGAAAATTAGACTGCCTAAAATAGCAAAATCCACATGTTGGGTCAGCTCATGGAACCACGTCCAGTAGCTGGATCCAGCGCTTGAGAGGGGTCAAGAAGCCTGTTGCTGTGGGTTGAGGGGCGCTGCAGGGTCACTCCATGTGGTAGAAGCCCACCAATAGGCCAGAGCAAGCATGAGTTGATGCCAATTCTGATGTGATCTTATCTTCCCTAGCAACTATCAAATCCCTCATCCTGTTGTGGTTAAAAAACGCCTTCTTGTGCTCACCTGTCAGTTACGGAAGGGAGACGTCGCACAGTCTCAAAGGGCAGTTTGGCCTCTCTGGTGACTGCCTGGAAACCACCAGTGCTTGCTACTGGTGTTGTAGGGCCTGCTGCTCACTGAGATCAGCACGGAGAAGGCAAAGCAGCTATGCAGCCCCTTTGTGCCTGGTGGTGTTTCATTCACACCTTTGACCATAATAGTGGAACAAGGGACCATGAGTTTTGGCAAGTGGCTCATACCAAATAGGAGCAATTCGTTTTTCCATGTGCCTGAGGTTTTTTTTTGATTAATGAAATATTTTAATGACATTAAAAATTAAATTCTCAAAGCATCGCTCATTTTAGTAAGTATATCTTCGCAGCATCTTGTAGCTATTTAATACCTCCAGTTTTATCTAAAAGTATGTAAGAAGTGTGATGTATTGACATCTACTTAGGGGGCTACCAGAAAAATAAAATATCCAATTGATTTTCCCAGATTATAACTGATAAAATTTTGGTTGCTTGTTTATCACTTTGGGAAGGTTAGATTTATGTATCTAATATAGATAGAGCAGATTTGGACCAGTATAAGCAGAAATCTTTTGGTTTCAGCTAATGGGTTCAAAGTAATATTCATTCCTTTAGTTCTGGAATATGTCCAAATATAGACCATTTACACTGAAAAGTATAGATGGAAAAAAAACAGTCAATGAATTTATATAAATAGAGATCCTTTATATGATGTCTTTCTGCTTTGGTAAAGGTGGGTAGCTGAAGTAATATAAAGGGAGCACTTGAAGAGAATTCCATTTTGGCAAGGAAGTTCTGGTCTTGGCAATCTTATTTTAAATCAAAATCTACAGTAGCCACCTGGGCTACTCATTAAATGTGCTGTCCATTTCAGTATGTGAGTATATGATTCCACATGTAGAATGTATTTAAAACTCACACCGTAAAGTGATACCTGATATATTATGGCTATGCTCTTGATACTGAAAGGTATCTGGCTTGGATACCAGCAACCATTTCAAATCATTGTGAGTTCAGCCTCTTAACAAAGATTATGGCTGACTGCCTTTGCTGCTTTCACAGGAAGGTATGATTAAAAGTGGTTAAAATTGTGACATTTATGCCTGGTTTTGGTCCTCTGCAAAAGTCCATGGTCCTTTGCAGGGTGAGGGGGAGTGTCTCCTGTCCTCTGCACCAGGAGATCTTGCAGATACCTGCAGGACACTGGGGCACCCTGGTAGGTGATGCTGGGACTGACGGTGTCTCCATGTGCGTGTGCCCCTCCTGCTCTAGGCAATGAAGGTTAAGTGATGTTTGCCCTTCAGATCTAACCTGGGACGAGTGTGGGGTGCTGGAGCTCATGGAAAATTATTCGGCAGGCAGGCTTGAGGGACCTCTTTAGTACAAGTCCATGTTGTAATTTCTTTTAAGAAATTACACATTATTTAGATATGGATGTGTCTGCTATACAGTCCTTTGAGACATGAAGCAGAATTAGTATTGCCCAAAGAGGTGGATAGTTTGGGGAAGCTACAAGCTGATGAGAATTCTTCCCTTGAACCAGATGTGAAAATGTACCTAATTTGTATCTTTTATATCTTTATATTTATATTTTGAGTGTGCTTCTCTCTGCAGTTATCTGACTAGAATTTGGGTCAAAAGCTATGTTAGCCTGCTCTTGACATAATCCTCCTTCTTTTCTGTTGACTAGGGCAGCTCAGGCAATTTTTCAGAGTTTTAGCCTTTCTTAGTGCTAGAAGAATCCCAAAGCCAGAGGCAGGAGAGTGGAAGTTCACACAGCTTTCCAGATGTCCAGGCAGCTGGGAACTGGCCAGGCTCACAACAGGAGATGCTGTAGGTGACTTGAAATCACCTTCCTCATCTCCATTTCCGTTTCCTGGACCTACTGTAGCCTGTGTGGAACACAGAACTGAGCTCCAATTCTTTCATTTCACCAGGATGGATGATGCCAAGAAATATTTTTCAGGTTTTAACTGGCACTCCCACGAGCTATTAGATATTTTACCTGCAGCAGAATGACACTCATTTGTGAAATTATTTCCTGCTGTTAGAAACATCAAAGAATGTACTTTTCATTACAGATGAAAATAAAGCTATTTTGAAAAAGCAAGGGGGAAACACATTGGTACCAGCAGGAAAAACTGTATGACGTATATTCCCAGCAGATTTTAAGATGTATTGTACATTCTGTAATCCCTTTGTTATATTAATGCACAAAACTTTACAAAAACAGTTTTTAATTGAAAGCAAAGCAGCATCTTGGAGGATTCTTTAATCAAGGTACTTGATTACTTAGTGCTTGAGTACTGAAGGCCTGGCTTCTAATCTCAAGTTTTGAGATACAGTGGCAGCCTTGTTGAAATCAGGAACACAGTCCCATCGCTGGTCATGAGGCCTGGGTTTCACATGCTGTTGAAAAAAATGTTTTCCAGAATGTTCTGAGTCCTGTGTAAGAGCCAGAACTGAAACAACAGTATCTGAAAGACAGATCTCCTGTGTGAAGTTTTGTATATTAATTTAACCTCCTCCTCTCCACATGAATGCTTTCATAAAGGTCTCTATCCTGATCTTGACTTGATCAGATCTATAAATCTTTGCATAGTAAGATGAAAATACACAGGCCATAAACAAAGGTATCTGATGTTTGGATATGTGGCTAGCAGAAAGTATCAGAACCACATAATCATCTTTTTTAAAACAAGGAGGCTTTTGTTCTTGTGATTGTCTTTCCACAGCTGTGAGTTTTATAGTGCCATGCCAATGAATGCACTCATTGCGACTTGTATTTTACTCTGAAAAGGTAAATTGGGAGTATTAAGCCCCCAATAAGTATGTAAAAGTGGCGAAACCACAGGTAAAGTGTTACTGAAAGCTGCAGTCCTGCCAGCCATTTCATTTTAAACATGGCTCTTTTAAATACAACTTTTGCAGTAAAAGCTGTAACTCCTGGATGTAATATGAGCTATTGCTAATGTCATTCCCATGAATTGCTTACAGTGTTGAACCGTTAGATGTCTGACAAGTCCATATATCTCCTATACAGTATATATGAAAGTTTTTTGCGTCTAAACCATATGTTCTTTTTTTACTCCTCTGTATTCTGGAAATGCACGTGGTTTGGTGATATAGTTTATTTGAACAGGAACCATAGCAGACAGAATTATTCTTTTGCTGAAATGTATCCTTTTTCATACATCTCAGCTTCATGATTAAAGCGATTGGCTCTTGAGGCGTTAAGTTTAGTCTGCTTCTGCCACAATTATGCCTTTGAAAACTCCTGAGTTCACCCAGTGATTTCCAGTAGTCCAAATGTCATTAGAACAACATGCAGGTAGTCTGCAAAGTCCAGTAACACTGTCTACACTTCTGGCCTGGGCAAGCTTTTCCCTTCCTCCCTCTTGGCCAAGCCTTGCAGCTCTGGGAGAAAACAAATAGCTTTCCTCATGGAAAGTTTTACTTAACCTGGCGTGGTGCCTGTGCCTAGACCCTCCTCATCTCTAATGATGATTGAAAGTGTACATGCTACTGTGATAAAACATGCTGAGTCGTTAACATTTGGGGCTTGGGTTGTAGGCGATGAGTAAGGGAGGACTGAAGTAATGCGTTCGAGTCAGACCTTTGGTGGACTTGCACGTCTGGGTTGGAGGGGGATCCTATTACACGAAACCACAAACCCACGGGAATGCATTTTGCTGTTTCTAGCAAGTTTGATGAATTGGGTCTCCCAGGAGGCCCGCCAGAAGAAAGCTCCCAGAAGTACAGATGACCAGACTAGGTGTCTTTCCTGGTTTTCTGCAATCCCAGGTGTGCAGTTGCCCACAGAACAGACCTGCCTACCTCTTAGCTGTGGTATGCTGTGAAATACAGTAGGGAACTTCGCTTTCTTTCAACACCAGCACTTAAATTTCTAGGGAGCTCCTTGAGTCTCAGGTTTTCAAGAAAGTGTCCAGTCCCTTCAGAGAAGTCCTTAGTGGCTCCAGCCCCATTCAGTGATGCCAGACACTGGTGAAGGGAGCCAGGAGGATGATCAAGCAACAGGAAAGCTGCAGAAAGCAGTGTTGAAAAAGCAGCCTTTGGTTGATGTGCATCTGTACACCCACCTTCATGTTAACACTTGGAGTTACTGTTTGTCTGAAGGGTCGCTGCTCCCCTTCTTTCCAGCTGAGAGCAACTTGGAAGAAGTCACTTCTCACTCCCGTGCCTGATTCATTCTTTCATTTCTATATCAATGGCTGTTGGTGTTGCCATTTCAAATGATAGAGGTTTTGTTGGTTATTTTCTGTAAGCTTTCCCTGGCAGTCGGGAGAAAAGTTGCTGTATCTGAGCCTTGGTAACATTTACATCTGCTTTTAAGCCTGGAGCAGTGCCAAAGAAAATACATGGCTTGCAGAAGCACAAGCTTCGTGAGAAAGCTTTGTTCCAATGCAAATTATTTTAGGAATATGTTGTTTGTTTGAATCGTTTCTGCTGAGCTGAGCAATATTAGCTGCTTAGGTGTGGCCTTGTGCCTTGGCCTCCGTGCTCTCATGTCCTGAACCCCTTCTGTCAAAACATTTGTAGGGAAGTTGTGGTAGCAGGCCCCTCTTCTCGAGGGAGCAGAATATGGCACAGCAGCACCTCCGCAGAGCTGGGCTGGCGGCTCAGCCCAGCAAACACATCCGTGTCAGAAGGGAGCAGCCTCCCTGACTTCATGAGCTGCCCTCTTGGAGAGGCACTGGCAAGCTGCTGGATCCCCAAGCTGTGGAGGGCCTGCCTCTGCTCCCACTTAAGTCAATAACACTGTTCCCTTTGGGTTCGTTGGGAACAGGACCAAGCGTGTGGCTGGTAGTTAAAGCACACATAATAGCTGCATTCATGGGAGCCTGGTCCCTGATAGACAGGCAGAGACGGAGTTTTTCCAAGCGGATTTCTGCACCACTCATTGTTTCATCTCTGTCTGCCGGACAGCTGGGGGCTGGGTCAGGGACCTGATAGTGGCTTGACCATCGCTGCAGAGAGCAGGCTGCTTGATAACCTGGCTCCAGGTCTTTCCTCCTCTCTGAGGAGCTGATGTTGATTGCAACCAAAGGGGGCACAGGCTTCCACATCAGCCTTATCACCCAGCTGGGAGGAAGTTTATGAAAAAAAGCAGACCCTCAAAATGTTCCCCTCCTCCTCTGTCACTGAGAAAGTCTTCAAAGCCTGGGTATTGAAAATACCTGGGAACAACTGGTGAGTAAGAAATACAGTAGGAAAACTACAGTCCTGTTCCTGGCTGGCCAGCCTGGCTGGACTTGGCAGCAAACCAGGGAGCTGGACCAGCCTTCTACCTCCTTTACAAGCTTCACTTTTAGGTCTTCTACATCTTGCACACCATGAATTCTACTGCAAGACAAACAGCAGAAAGCTGACTGAGATGGTGCTGCAAGTGCGTCAACACTCCCAAACCGTATTGTTCCTGAACACATAAATTGCAGCATAAGCACTGGACCGGTCTTGAAAAAGCAATGCTATAGGCTATCCAAATCCATAATTAGTGGATTATTTCTTTGATCCTTATGTAGTTATAGCTCAACATGTAAACGCAAGAATATTCCTCACTTGCCTTTCCTTTGCACAACTAAAACATGATTTCTCTACTCAATTTTGACTCTCCTGCAGACATACTGGTGCAGAGAATGCAGAAGACAAGATTTTACTCTTCATGTCTTTACTGTCCAGATTGCTTTTGATGTTAGATTTCTGTGGAAGCTAGGGCTGAAGATCTGTTCCATTTCATAACTTTTGTGATAGCTTTGGGGTTGCAGAGTAGGTATTGCTGTAGATATTATGAATCCATTTTGATATCCTGGGAGGAGTAGTCAGTTTCTTTTCTAGTGCTTCAGGGAAAATATGTGTTTCAGTGCCACCTCATAAGCAAAATATTCTGCAGATGACTTAGGAAGTAGAAAAATCACTATTTTGGGTCACAAGAGAAGGCTCCAAAAATAACAAACTAAAGAACATTTATTTTAACCTTTATTTCTACCCTGCATATGCAAATCCGTACTCAGATAAAGTGTCTGAAATTATCTATAAGACTTCATGTTCTAATTCTTTTACATCTTTGTAGTTGTGGTGGGTGAGAGTGATCTAAGTTTCTTGTACTCATGACTGACTTTTCTGAAAATCCTGCAGGTGCCTGTTGAGTAAAGTCTTTTAGAAACATGAGATCAGGTGAAGAAGCCCATCCCTTGGAGGTTCTGTTGTGCACAGTCAGTTCCTGAACCATTGCAGCTCCACACTGCTACTCACCTCTGAGCTGTGATTGTCACTAGTGCTGCCATCTGAGCTTTTGCTATCCAGATTTTCTTTTGGAAGACTGAAGTGACTCGTAATCTCTTTGCTATTAGTTGACTTACGTTTTTTTCCTCTGTGATGACTGTGTTCCACCAAGCTCCAGGCTGCACTTGTACTCAGCTATTGGCTTGAGGCCTTTCATCTCAGACCATCTGCACAAGGTATTAAAAATTTCTCCAGGCATCCTCTTCCTACAGTAATGTCTTTGGGTCACTAGTACTGGGAGGTTTAAATGCTCTTCTCAATGTAATATGACTTTGTATGAAATTGCCATATAACAAGAGAAGCTGGTTCTGTTTTTTTTTTTTTTCAATTATACTCTTTGTTTTCTTTGTTCTGAGAAACTTCCCTGACTCATTAGCTGTTAACCACTGCATGACACGCTGTGGGCCCCAGCAGTCAAAGGCTAGAGCTTCCTGAAGTTGCTAGAACTGATGCCATGCAAATTCCAGTTTTGAGAGCGTTGTAATGAGTCCAAGTTTTGCCAAGTTGTACCTCAGCCAGACACTGCACAAGATCTTTCTGGAAGGGCCACCAGAAATGGAGATGGCTGTTCTCTTCCAGACCCTGAGCTCCTAGGTAACTTTGAAAACGTTCTCAGGCATTTTTTTCTTGGTTTTTTCTTCCCGACAGAGAGTATGTTAGGATGAGGAAAGACCTCATTACAAAAGAGAAAGAAACAAAGCTGATTCTATGGCAGGAAGTGCCATCAGCCACAGAGAGAAGATTATGCTTTTTGCATCAGCAGACAAACCCAGGGGCAATGGCTGCTTCAGAAAACTTTCCAGGAATTCTCACACTGTTTCTGGAAACCTGTGCTGGACATTTACAGTCCAGAAAAGCACACTACCATCTATTTAAACCGCAGACTCACAGTTGGATGAGCTGTCACCACTTGGTAGGAACCTGGAAACCTCCCTTGTTACCTGACAAACTGCTGATTTCTGTCCTATTCAGCACATAGAGTTGTAGAGATAAAGGTGACCATGGTCTTTGGGGTTAGAGGGTTCAGACTTCCCTTTTTGCAATTTGATACCCCAGATATTTCATGCCATTTCAATGGTAAACTAGAATCTTCAAGAGGAGCCAATAGTGCTGAAGTCAAGGAAAGGTTTGCCAGAAGGACATGCTAATGTGAAAGCAGCTTCTTGGTGCTATTTTAGTAGCTAAAGCACAATTCTAGAGATAGCTGCAGCCCTCAGCTTAATTGGTGTGTGCTTGCTGGCAGAGGCATATCTGTGTTACACGACTCCAGGACCCCCAGTCAAACCTGGGGCTCTGCATGGACTTCAAAGGATTCGGCACATTGGAAGGGATGAGGGAATGAGGCCCTTTGTGACAAGTAAGACAAGTGCATGGGTGTATATATACATTTATTCTATTTGGGAAACTTAGTAAAGAAAATACAATAGGAGCTGTCTCATGAAGCTGTAGGATGGTCAGCAAGCATTTTCAAGTTTCAGATTTCGAGTGTAGCTGTGAAACTACCTGATGGCGTAATTGGAGTGAAAGAAGGCCTGAGAAAAAGAGAAATGAAAGGAGGGTTAAATATAACATCCCCATTAAAAAAAAAAGAAAAGCATAGATGAATTCTGGAAGAAGAGGGGAAAGGATGAGTGTGGGTATGAGAGAGAGAGGAGTTTGTCTAAAAGTGAAACGGTACAAATGAGTAGTAAGAACCCAGGACTTGCATGGAAAAGCATGTCTAAAGAATACCTCTGTTGGCCCAAAAATAATTTAAGTATAGAGAAAAATGAGAGGAGATAATGAAATTAGTATTGTGCTCCTTAAACTTATATAGGTCCAAGGAGAGAAGGTAGAGGAGCCTTTCTGTCTGTATTGATCTGCAGTGAGATGGCTGGATTGCTTGCAGGTGGAAAGGTTTGCTGGGCAGCTCCCCTAGGGCAGGACCTTCAAATGACCCCATGGCTTATTTCCATGTTCTACAGGCAGGTTTTCCAAGGGGTGAGGAAAGGGCTTCAGAGTTGCCACTGGGTGGAGAAAGCTCCCATAGGGAGACCAAAAAACCCTCAGAAATGTGGTGAAAATGAAGGGGGTGGGAAGCAGTCTTTGAATAAATATAGTACCATCACCTGAACTTAGTGAGAGATTTTTGTATCAGTTTTAAGACTTAGAGTGTAACAGGGCATTCAGTAAAAAATTGGAAAAATAAGAATATATTATCCATTGATTTTTTCCCCAGTTGGAAACTACCCAGAAAAAACAGTGCTAGAAGGAGTAGAAGTGATCAGACCTTGACAAGGCAGCTGAGGATTTGTAAAAGCTCCCTTTCAAAGATATACAACTGAAGAATAAAACAGGAAATCCCCTTACTTTGCAACTTTCGAAAGATGGCATTCAAGTTACATTTAGGATGTGGTCCAAGTGCCATGAAAATTTTTTCCATCAACTTTGATGCATGTTCTAAAACAGGATGTGTTAAATCAGGGGAAATAATAACAGACTCTCAAGTAAATTAACAGAAGATTCACAACAGATTATGAATCACTGTATTAAAGAATCAATTAGAGTCAGCTATTTACATAAAGGCAGAGTAGGAGCAGAAGAAATTTTGAGCTAGAAAAAATTGGAACATCTGCTGAAATTTCCAAAGCTATATTTAATATTATCTTAGGAAAAGCACCTGGACTGAATGGTGTCTCATCAAAAAATTTTAAGTGTTTCCAGACCAAAATCACTTGGATACTTCTGGAAAAAAAAAAAATCATCTGCTAAAGTAAAAGAGAAAACTCCTCTCTAATCCCTTCCCTTACACTGAATTTTGTCATGTGGAACATCACCATCTTAGACCAGAGCACCTTCTGCTGCTGTGAACTACTTTGCTGGAACCAAGGCCTGCCCTTGCATAACAGTCCCATTAGCTAACTGTAGGGTAATAATAATTCCTTTATTATTATAAGGAATATTTTGGATTCAAGCACTCAGCACAGAGGAGTGTATGAAAAGTGAGCAGACTTCAATAGAGATGCCAGATTTCCTGCCAAGAAATCTACAAATGGATGGACCTTTTCTTTGGTTATTAGATAAATATTCAGGAAAAAAAAATCTGCTTTTGAAATTTGCTGCAAACCTTCTGTTATTTATTTTAGTGAGGAAAGGGGTAAGATACAGGGCTGTCTACATCTCCTGATGTGAATTGTGACCGTAGAAATGTTTGGTCAGCCAGCCAGAGGTCAGCCAGATGTATACCTGATGTTTCAAGGCTATTTTTATGGTTTCTCTGATAATAAAATCTAGATTTCTGCAACAACCAACACAATTTCTCTGCTGTCAGTTAAAAGCCTGCTTCAGGGACGAGGTGGCAGATGCTTGTGATGCCAAATGAGTCTGTATCCTGCTTTCTGTCGTGCATGATCCCCTGAGGGATGTGGCCACCACCTCCCTGTGCCTATTTTTGGAAAATTATCTGTGTTTAGAAAGTTGTCTGAAGACAGATTTACATTTCATATGAAAAGCTTTCATTTGGGGGAAGCACCACTGGAGGGGGGAAAACCCCACATCTTGTGACACTAAAAAGATTGTAAGAATTCTTCACTGAGATGTCGTAGGTGGGAATATTTCTCATAATATGGAAAAGACATCTAGAGTTTACACTGCTGCTGCTGCAAAATGAAATCTTATGAATTTTATGAATGGGACAACTTACCTTTGGGTATTTTTGATAGAGGCAACTGGAGTAAGTCAGCACAGATCCATCTAATTGTAGTGCAAGTGCATTGATTTCTACCTGTTCAGACACAAAACCAATTTATTTAAGAATGAATATACTAGCTGCAGGGGCGATTCTTCTAGGTACATCCTTACTTGAGATTACCTTGCTTTTAAGGACCAACAGACATTTCTGTGTATCTTTTTCTTTTCTTTGCAAACTTTTCTTTCTTTTATGTATATATGTGTCTCACATGCCAATGGAAATCAGGAATGGAAATTAATTTGTATGAATGAACTTCATAAATTTCATGATCTACCAGTAATGAAATCCATGTTTGCAGAATGAGAAATAATAGGGCTTTTCCAAAATATCTTAATCCTTGGCTATGATTAGTGGCATAAAATGAACCATTCTTTCCTACGTGTCTAAAGTCCAAGTTGTGCTTCATGTGATATTCTTTCCAGTCTCATGTCAGTAAATAATTGCCATGCTGTTCTTTAGACTGTCTCTGACCTTCACTATGCTCGCTTTTCTTGAACAAAAGTCGGGAATTGTTGCAGATTGATCTCCTGCTGTGATCTGATCTGGTCTAGTGTGAAAAAAAAGCTCGTTAATCCTACTCCCAAATTCCTTACCCAGTTTACTATAAATGTACTGCTCTATGAGCATATGTAATGCAGCGCAGCCATAACAGTGCTTAAAACAGGATTAGGCAATGCTTCATATTTTCTAACTACTTCTACTTGTACAGGAATACAAATTCACTCTCCTTGTATTATCAAGGGTGACTTTTTAAAAAAATGGTTTAGCTAGTTTAAGTTTTATGATTTTTTGCCAGAAAATTGTCTAGTCTGTCTAAACTTGGCCAATTTGTTTAATTACCTGAATATGAACCAAATATGGTTCATATCTTAAGGAGCCTCTTTTGAGGATGGGAAGAACCAAGTACCTTAACATGATCTTGTTTTAACAACTAAAACTTGGCAGCTGTGCTGTGTACTCAAGTGAAGCAAAGATTTTTAGTTCTAGAGAACTGGTTTAAAATCTAGAAAAGAAAAACTGCATGCTGCTGCTAAAACCCTGTGCCTGGTTTTCCACTATTCCCTAGAAAGTGGGTAGGGCTCTAGGATCAAACTGTACCCACATGCATATTCACTAAAACCAACAAACTGAAGTAAACACAGAAATATGCTTGTCCTGTTTGAGTGGTGGAAATGAGAAGTATGTCTGCTGACCACAGGGAGGTCTTGTGTGCTTCAAAATTCAGGCAAAATAAGAGAACACACCTACTTGCTTCTTTTGCATATCAGCATTAAAATATTTCAAATTATCTTTTGGGAATAATGAACAAAACAGAGTGTTTACAATACAGTGATTGGTATTTTTTCATGCCAAGCCATCAGAGCAGTACACTGCATATTTGTAGACTACCTTTGCAGATGTCTGTCTGTGCTTAATAAGAACTTGATACAAAGCTCATTGAAGAAAGTAAGAATTCTTCAGTTGTCTCCTGCACTCTTTGAATCAGGTTCCAATTCACAATCACGATGACCTTCACGTAAGACTCTTATTAAAAGTTCTGTGTTGAAAAGAAATAGTGCATGAAAGTCTCCAATATTGGGTGAAAATTTCAGGACCCAAAACTTGACGCAGATGCAAGTTATAGCTCCCAGAGTAACTGTAGAATTACATTAATTTGTTAAGGTTAATGGCACATACAATAACCTGAAATGCTGCCTGTCTTTATTTCACTGACTGGCCGTGTTTCAAGTACACTGACTTTGGATCTGCTGATATTTAAAGCAATGTTTGTATTAGTTGCAAGGGATCTCAAGGAGGTCTCAGTGTGTTCTTGCACACTGAATGGTGTGCAAGTATATTTTGTATGAGTGCACCATGTCTGTTTCTGTCCCCCTTTATGCCAGTAGGAGTAGTTCTCATACAAATATATAAGGTCCCTTTGTGGGACCATTTTGGAAGTCTCTTAAGTGGCTGTACTCATTCATGTGGTCTGTAATGAGACAATGACAACACTGCACCATGTGTTCTCCATGGAAAACAATGTAATTTCAACAATTTTCCACCTTCTGTGATGTTTTTCTCTAAAGAGGGGGCCTTCTCTATATGTGCAAAGATTTCTGTTGCAGCTCTCCATAGATAGCCACACCAAAGCGAAAGCATGAAAGCTTCTAGGGCAGGACATGCATCCTCACTTATCTGGCCCTCAGAGACATTAGCTAATCGAGGCATGATACTCCATACAATAGGACAAGTGCTGTAAAGCTACGTCTGTTATCCCAGCAAGCATGAAGACTTATCATTCCTGTGGCCATTTTACAGGATTTGTTTGCTTCTGACAACAACTTCCACAGCCTACGGTGCTATCAACTCCAACAATGAATCTGATGCTGGCTCTCTGTGTTATCGTCTCCCTAATAAGTCTTTTTTTCTTCTTCTTCTTCTTTTTTTTTTTGTTCCCACCCCACTTGTGAGAATTTCTCCCCTGGAGCTCTTCTCTATCAGGCCCCTGCAGCTGCTGTTATTTTAGATATGGCAGGAAGTAGGTATCGGAAAACAGTGAGAGCTCACAGCACTCAAAAAAATCTAGAAATTCCTCTGATTTACCCCAGGCTCTGGCTCCAATCAAAGCTGGTTGAAAAAAAGAAAATGAAAAGCGGGGGAAGGTGGTGGAGGGAAAGGCTCAAGCAGAGAACCATGTCTGGCCTCCATGTGTTAGGAAGGAGAGTTTCAGCCATCACCTCCTGTGGGGTACCAATGAGATGCTCTACATGGCCATGTGGGATGGGGAGTGCTTGGCTGGGAGCAGCATTCCATGGCAGTGCTGGGACTGCCACCTTCTCCAACAGCCAAAAAATCCCCTTCTTGCCTCCTCAGAGACATGTTTCTCATCCCTTTTTCATGTTCTCCCCTTCACGTGCCTGGTGTGCACCTGAAGCGGATCAGCTTCCCTGGCCGCCTGGTAGCTCCTGGTAAGTGCTTTTTGCAGCACTTACCGGGGAGTGCCAGCCACAGACACTGGGTGGAAAGTCACTGGAGCAAGAAACTTACATCACTACTTTTTTCATAATTTTTATTATTATTATTACTATTATTATTATTACAACTACAGTTACTTTTATTATAATTTTATAGCTCGGACAGGATACTTCTTAATGTGCTCAGCAAAGACATTTTTAGTCACTCTGAGTACCTTTTAAATCAGGCTGACTTTGGAGATGACTTTGGAAAGAAAAGAAAAAAAAGCTCTAAAGAAAAACACCCCAAAATCGTTCATTCAGCAAGCAGTTTAGAGAAGAAGACGCCACCACCCCCATAGACAAAGATGCATGCAGAAAAATTGCTACCTTTAGGACTGGTTTTAATAAATAAATTGTCCCCTTTGACACAGCAGATAAGGAGGAAGATGTCCACCCACAGACATCTCACACTATTAGCAATCTAGTTAACATCTGTAAATGTTTTAGGGAAAGAAATTACACTTTGAGACATTTCTTTTTTAATTATAGACTCCAGATGAGATTTGTTAGAGCAGGGAAATGTATCCCATAGCGACTGATGTCAATAGCAAGCAGTCCCTAAAGCCAACCAGGATTGGGAAAGCCATGCTGTTTGCTGCTCTTGGCACTGCTCCCTGCTTTCACAATGTCAAAGTTAGAACTGCCTTTATATGCACTTTCAATTTTTTTTTCCACAGTAGCTGTTGCCAGCAAGCTGTAAACTACCGTATATCACTCAGATTTAAGAACCTAAACTTTAAAACAAATTAAACTCTTGTTGACATTGTAGTAAAAATCAGAATCGAACTGAACAGCTCAGTAAAACTGCACTTCAATTATTTTATGGATTTAAGATTGTTTTCTAGGATTCCCAGACTCCCAATACAGCGAAGTTATTTCCTCTTGGCAGATGTCTGGAAAAAAAAAATTCATTGAATGGATAAAATCATGTGGCAGACACCAGGTTGAAGCCTAAAGGGAGGAAATGGTGTCTCCCCAGCACCTGTAAATATTTGCTGTGTCTTGACCAGGAGAGCCTTTCGTCCATGCTTTTAAAAAAAAATTTAAAGGTTTTTATTCTGTGAGTTTTTAAGGAAATAGAATTTTCATCTGTCAAAACCCAGTTTCTAGCTAGGTGTTTCTGTGGGTTTGAGCGAGAGCGGCAAACACAGATCTGACCCACCCTTTAGAACCACATCCAAGCGCAGGTAACTGCATGCAGCGCACCAGTGCTCCCAGTCCCTGGACTCCGCTTATCTTTCATTTCCCTACTGGGCAGTTAATGTTGGGTATTCTTTTTTATAATTCTCTCCTCTTTTTTCCTACTCTGTAAAACAGAATCAAAGGTTTCCATCTGATTAATTGCCAGGTTTCCATTCTTTTTTATGTTTCCTCTCAAAACAGTTCGGAATGAAACTATTTCAGAAATGTGTGTAGACGGAAGCTACTGGAGATAATAATTTGTTTCATGGAACTATGTTTTACAAAAGGTGTGGTACACCAGAAGGGCTGTTGTATGGAGCAAACAACAATCAATTTGCGTAGCCTTTCATCAAAACCTTTGTTGCACTTTTTTCTTTTATCAGTGGAATGTCCTTGATGTCCCCAGAGTTCTGGACTGAAAAGCATTTGGTTCACAGGGTCTTCATCAAGACCTGACCCTTGCTGGGCTGCTCTTGTTGCAAGGATGGTTCTGAAGAGAGAGGCAGATCTCTCTTGTACATCTGCATGCCCACAGCTAGGTCTTGTAATCTGCTTGTCCTTGCTGAGCTCCCCAGGGAGCAGGCACCTGCCAGCCCCTTTGAGCAATGTGTAGTTATGTGGATTTTCCAAAGCTGCTGTGTTAGCCTCCATGCGTTTACCTCCTGCTCTGAATTAGCTGATTTGCCTTGACTGAATCTCATGAAAGCAGCCAGTTTTCTTCGTTGAAGCATTATTAAATTTTTAAAGCTCCTCTCAAATTACTGTTAAAGTTCTTCCACTCATTTTGTTGCCTGGAGCACCTCTCAAAGATGCAGGCCAACTCCTGCTGGAGTTTGGATGTGCTATGAGATTGCAGCCTGGGCCATGGAAGCAACCCTGTCATTTCTCATTGAGAAGCAAGGGTTTTGAAGTCCAAGTACTCAAAAAGAGGCAGAAAAGAAGCCTGTTGCACATTTCCAGTGGTTGTTTGGAAAGTGTAATGCAAACATTTTGAATAAAATTTCAGGTCCTTAAGTGTGTTTGAGAGATGAGTGTTGTACACCTACTCTCAAGTGCCTTTTTCCTAGTTCTCTAGTGCTGGCTGCAGGTTTACAGTGCTTCGTTCTTGGGGCTGAATAAATTTCCCCTCTAGTGGGGAGCACTGAGCATCAGCAAGGAGAAAGGTTTTGTGTCAAGCACTGAGCTGCAAGGAGAAAGGTTTTGTCTTCCCTGGGAGCCCAGCTGTGATTCTTACTGAATTCTTGCAACTGCATGTGGTGATTTTACTGCTGACATTGCTCTGTCAGTCCAACCAGAGCTTGAGCCATTCTGCAGCTAGGCACAGCATGTGGGAGAGGAGAAAAGAGGAAAAGACATTTTTGTCATGTTTGCAGCTCTGTCACACTGGGACCACAGGCAAATAAGAGTATTCTTCCAGCTGCTATAATCTGAGATGCTTGCTGTGGTGGTTTTAGCATCCAAGGAGTACTGAAATCCAGGAACAGTCTGAGTGCAGTGGTTTTCACATCCACGTCTCCACACCGGGGACAGCATCCACTGGCAACCTGGGGGTTTCCATATCGTGGCCCAAGCTGCACTGGTATGTCTCCAGTGTGAGTCCACTTAAATCAGCCTTTGGATCAAAGCTTCCCAACCAAACTGGATGGGGGTTTTGTTATGAAAAGGTCTGTCCCTAGTTAAGGAGGCACAAAGCCACTGCCAGAGTGTCTTTAAGCACTGCCACTGCTCTTGTCCAAGGAGCCATGACAAAGAGGACATGCACTCCTCTTTGAACTACAGTGTTCTCCAGCAACAGATGTTGCCGTGGGTGAAATGAAATCCCGTGGCATTACTTACAGCTGACATTATGGTGGTGACAAGGTCATCATGCCAAAAGCAAATTTATTGCATGACATTTTTTTATTGCATCCATTTTTTTGCTGTCTGTTTGCAGCCACCAGTTCAGATTCCCAGAGCCAGCCAGGTTCTTGCCCACTGCTGAAGATTAGCAGCTGTGTTCCATCACCTAAGGATTTCCCCCAGCTAGTATGACCTTTCCCAGCCCAGTCCCCAGCAGGCTCATAGGTGGATTTCTTTTCCCTTATCAAACACATAAAAATTTTATTAGCCCCACCCAGCCTTTCTCTTCCATTCAGCAGCATGTGGCCGCTCACTGAGTCACTTCATGGTTATCATTTTATCTGACTGAGCAAAACCCCTGAGAATTAGAGGTTGCCAAACAAGGCTCAGCCTTCACACAGGCAGGGCACAGATGTGTCCCAGCAGTGGCCACTCGCTGTGCCATAGGCACATTGGGTATGGTGTACACAGTGGCATCCTCCTGTTGTCCCTGCCTAGGTGTCCTCTTTGCTGGGTGATGTGAATAATGGCACTGTTCTTTTCTGTTTGGCATGCACTCCACTGATGAAAAGGGCTCTAAGGGAAAGAGGTGTTGATAGGGTGATGATAATAGGGCAAGTTGGGTCTGTTAAAGAAAAAAAAAATAGACAACCAAACACTTCTTGCTCAGAAGCAGATCATATAGACCCTATTTTACCCTATCTCCAGGATGCTTCCATTCTTGAGAGATCATGTTACTCCTGCTCAAGTCCATCAGACTTTGAGGCTGGTTGAGTGGAAGAAGAGTAAAATCTCTTGGCCATTCTCTACCCATGGAAAGAAAAGAGCACTCAGCAAATACTGTTGTGTGACCTAAGGTGCTTCTTTCTTTCCTTCATTTGTTGCTTCTTTGCTTTACTTGCTATACCCAGCTGCACACAAGCTGTTTTTTTATGAACAGCAGTGCAAGGTGGCTCATTTTGGAGGATTCCAGAGGATCACTATGGGCCACACTATTATTACATAAAGTCAATTAAAGAGCATACATGCACATCACATTGATTTGATTTAGAACTAACGAAAGCTTCAGTAATGTGCAATTACAAGAAACTTAATGACCCCTTTATATTGAATGCAGCTTCTGTGGCACCTAATATGCTTTGATGAATTGCTCATTACGTGCAATGTTGGAAAAGCATCTAAAAAGATTAATAATTGTATAATAATTGTATAGAGAAATTCAGTTTTATTTGGCTTTTTTTTTTACTCTGGAATCAGTAAGCCATGGAGATTATAGACCTTCTCTTGCTCCCCTTTCCTTCCTGTACCCCCAGAATTATTTTTTTCTAGAGCTAATCTGTCACTTTTCCAGCATGTGGAGAAAAGCCCTTTCTTGTATTACAAAGAAAGGTCCGGCCAGATATAAATGGTCATGTGAGGTCTTAAAGGTTGGTGTCAGCTGCCCACAGAAATCACCGGTGTTCAGCTGGATGCCCACACATGGGATGCTCCTTTGGCAGGGCATGAAGTCTCCAAGCAGCAGCCTTCAGCATTGGGCTCAGAGCTTTGTGACATGGTCCAGTCCCACTCCCCCTCTCCCATTCACTGCCGGTGAACCTTGGAAGAAGCCAGCCCTTGGGGCCATCAGGTGGGCTTTAACTTAGCTTTTCTAACCACAGGATACTTTGAGAGCCTCATGCCTCAAGTGTTATCCATGCTTCAGTTGACAGCTAGCTGTGAGGTACGGCAAACCTTGTGAGATGGGATCAGGGATATGAGAGTAAAAAGACAAAAAAAGGAAGTTTCATTTCAGTTACATTCAGGATTTAACACTGCCAGGGACTTCTGGAGGCTAGAAAAATAGGCAAATGCAGACTTGCTTAAAATTTGTTTCGATTTTGAATCTAAAATATTGTCACGCTTCAGGGCATGAGTTCTCAATGCCAGGGTCTAACAGCAGTGTTTCACTGTTGAGCACTAGATTGAAAAGGAGAACTCTTCACCAGGATCAATTTGCATTAGTGTGTTGCTTGTGACAGGAGCAAACTCCTGTAGTCTATGGCAAAGGGGTGCGTGGTCCCCTTACTCCTTCTGGACTGGTACCCACAAAGCTTCCAGCAGCGCTGACCTCAGGTTTTGGCTGTCTTAGGTAACATTTGTGTAGTTTGTCTGTCGTGGGGAAATTTTGTGTAAAACGTAAAATATGTCTGTTTTGTTTCCCTTACAGATGCTCTTAGGAACGTAAACACATCATTTTGGTTAAACTGTGGTTTATTTGTTCGTTGCCCAGCCTTACCGTCACACATGTGTGTATGTGTCTGTCAGATGAGGCTTGCATCATACTGGGGCAGATCCTGAAGCCTCTGCACAGCCCAAATCCCTGTCTGCCCAGTCAAGGTTGGCCTCAGTGAGGGTTCCCTGAAATTCCTCTTGAGTCTCTGATTCCTTGATTAAAAGGATAAATCGGATTGAGTGCAGCCATCCTCAGACTAGGAGTAAAAACAAGCTGGTTTAGACTCCAGTGTGTTGGAAATCACTGCAGCTCTGCTGATTCCTGTGCTAATTTCCAGCAGCCGGGAAATCCAGCAGCCCTAACTGTTTGCAGAGCAAGAGACACAGGGCGTTTCCAGGGCTGCATATGGGAGGGATGAAAAAAATTGAAACCCAGAAATTTTGGTGCGATAGGATGGGACTCATTTAGTCTGGGCACCTATTCAAGAACCCCAGTTAAATTGCTGCTGCACAATGCTGTCATCACGCTACAAGGAACCTTTCCCATTAGCCCTCCACAGCGCAGCTGCCCTGGGAGATTTGGAGTTGTTAAAATAAATAAGGCAGAGGGTAGAGTAGGTAGGAGAATGACTCCGTGGTAATGGCTGTCATGCACAACAATGCCTTCCATCGTGCCAAGCTGGCGTTCTTAGGGGAGGATCATGTTTTATTAAAACCTGCTACTTGCTGTCACGTACTTGCTCCACTGTCCTATTCACTGTTTCCAAAAATAGGATGCCCTGTGGTAGTAGCTTATTATGATTAAACAGATAAAAATAAGTTTAAGTTTTAAACACATCCAGGACACCTGAGGTAATACAAGATCTGACTTCTTTGTGGAACTTGTGAAGTTATATTTTCCACTGGTTCACAAGACTTGTTTTGTTTGGTTTTTAATTCAGAAAGCTTTCATGTGATCTATAGTTTCACATTACTGTCTGGCACCTCAGGAATTTATATCACTGTTTTCTGATGTTTTGCCTCACTCACAGGACAATACTTACTAGCTTTGAGAAGAGTTTCTGTAAGAAAAACCTAATTTTTTCTATGATTTGAGTAACAATTCTATGTTGTTTGCTGCAGCTTTCATATGTCAAAAAATAGGGATGCTTATTAATACTGAGGAAGTAGATACCCTGATAAAAAATGTAGAATTTTAGTCATGGGATGGTTTACACTAGGAGCTTAATTTTTTTAGTCACTGTATATGCATCTATATTTAGCCATTTTTCTCTTAAAATAAAATCTCTACATGGAGATAAGAAAAAACTTCCCTCCTGTATTTCGGCTTCCTCTGCATTCATTTGCAACTTTGAATTCCTCTTCAGTGATTCTAATATGTGGCGTTTCATCTAAAAGAAGGGTGTACGAGAGCGCAGAAGCGTGATGGAGGAAGATACGGCATCACTGCTGGTGGGAAAAATCTGAGGGTAATAATTATAGGCAGCAAAGTGAACGTCATACTACAAAGCATTACTACAGGTAGCAGGGTGTCAGCGTCAAACTCACGTAGTCACTCCAGAGCTATGTGTCCACAGCTCTCTTCATGTGCTAAATAGTGACAGCAGAAATTCATCTGCGCTGTGTAATGAGCTGTGTGGAGAGATCCCTGACCTGGGTGTCACTCTAATTGTACCCACGTAAGGCTTGACCTGAGGTAGTGAGTTCTGCCAGGAGGCAAAAACAATGGGCCGAACCAAAGCAGTTTTGCTTTCAGGACTGCTACTTGTTTCTGGAGGTTGCTCAGACCTTCTGGAGGCTGCGACACAGAAGCTGTGCAGTCTGCCCAGTGTCAAACACCATCCAGCTGAGGTCTCCAGTCATGGCATTGTACTACTTGGGCAGTTACAGCCATCTGAAAGATGAAGTGTTATTGTCTGGACACAGCAGAATCGGAGTGTGATTTACCGCAGGTTTTCCACACGCGTAGCTTGAAAGGTGCAGCTGGCATTACTTGTATTTTCCACGCCATGTGAACCAGTCAGATCAGGCTGCTTTTGTGCATTTTCATCAAGAGAGCGTTACAGCATCTCAGCCTCTCATCTTCAGTTCTGCTCCATGTTAGAGGCAGTGGTCCCCAGCAGACACAGGTAGACATGAAGAAACGAGCAAAGGTTGGTTAGTCAGCTGTGGATAGAAATGTCATGTGACCCTGCATGCCTGGATGTCTTGGGACATGCCATGTGGCACTTGCCATTGATAAGGAAACCAAAAACCATCCTGAAGGAGCTGAATTGATGCCATTACTATTTACAGGGCAACAGGGGCATCTGAATCACAAGGTGTCAGCTCAGTGCAAAACCTCTGATTGGCCTTTTGCCTAAACTTGGATCACACCTTTCTGTCTATAAAAAAGGAGTGAAGAGCCACAAAGCTCACTTGTGGAAGAGAAGAGTGCATCATAAAGGGGCACAACTGTAAATATGACCTAGATTTCCACTACACAGTCTCCTTGTGCAAGTCTTTCTGGGCTCCTGTTGACATGGATTGAAGTCATGGGAACAATGGTCTTTGACTTCCACATGTGTGACAAGACAGCAACTTCAGCCAGCCAGACTTCATGTTACTGCTTGCAAAGTGAGAAGGGATGGGATATATTTTCAAACTGATACCATTCATCCACAAAACTGTAGACTCAGCTCCGTATAATTGTGAGTTTAACAGTGGCTCTCAGCTCACTTCCCATTTTTTCAGACTCTTGGGCGACATTCACCTTTAGGAGTATGAAGTCTTCCAAACTCTCCTATTTGCATCCCCAAAAAGCTCCCCAGTTGGGAAAACCCTGTGCATGTCCCCTCTCACAACTCCCTGCACCACTGACATGACTTCTTTGCTCTGAGCGGGATCAGTGTCTGAGCAGGAAGGCAGAACTTTGTCTCAGAAGAACAGGAATTTTATTAAAACAGAAGGCCACATTGTTATCCATATTAGTAGTCAGATGCAAATAAAGCAGAAATCTGCAGAAGTTTAAAGCCTTGCTGGTTGATGGAATCCATGTACAGCCACCAAATGTTAAAAATATTACATTTCCTATGAAGTTCACATCTATATATGGAACCCACATTTGTACAGATATATCTGGTTGTCCTGTTCCATGCAGAAACCCAAACTGGTTCATTGGTGAGACACTGATTTTGCTAATTAGTAAAGCAGAAATTTCCATTTCAAGGGCATTTAAAAGCAAAATTAAATACAAGAGGAAAAAACTCCTTATTAAACTAAAATGTGGGGTAACAGCTCACCACATCCTGCTACTGTGGCATCTGCTGTTTAGCAAAGGAAAGGTTCCTCTTTCAAAAGCCTTGACAGGTAGAGAGATCACGTGTTACCTGCGTTTCTCAGCATTATTATTTTTTTACTTTTCTGTCAGTGGAAAAGCTGAACATGACAATGGAAAATACCAGTTGAGAGAAGGCATTGTGGGGAACTGTAGGTGTTAGCTATGAAAGCGACAGTGGCCTCCCCCTCCCAAACCCAGCAGAAAAACAGTGAAAAAAAAATCTGATGACAAAGGTGCTGTAAATCATAGTACTCAGCTGTTTGGTCTGATAGGGATCAACTTGGTGCTTTAAGGGAAGTGCTGTGCTACCCTAGGCATTGAAGATTAAACATCTTGCATGCTATCCCAGATCTGCTAAGCTATATGTAGGGCCTTCAACAAGCTGGGTAATCATTTGTCTCTCTTCTGTCCTGGTTATAAAACGGGTCTTTGTTAGTACTCAGATTATGTTGTTTTAAAAATGAGTGTAAAGCCATTGCAACCTTTCTTGGAAGAATGTTGTGCTTATTCAAAACCCACCTACTCCTGGAATGGTACTGCAGACATGAATGGATGTGTATCCAAGCAGCTGGGGAATCAAAGTGTTCACTTTAGGAATGAAACTTAAACTTAGGCCAAAATATTGCTTGCACTGAATACTGCTGTTCTGTGGACCATGCACAGTCCTCTTGTAATAGTATCAGGTTTATAAGTCAAAACTTGAGCATTCAAAACTGCAACCAGCTGATTCTCCTTAACTATATAATAAATATTTTGTTACAAATGAGGGAGCCAATTACTTTATCCGAATGATCAGATCTTGCCTCTGTGGGAAGTTCTGCAGTGGTCCTACAGGACCAAGTAGAGCTCTGAGGATACCAAAGGGATAGATGGCAAAAGAGATAGTGAACAGCGAACAGTCAGCTCATTTACTTGATACATGAATTAAATTTGCAAGAAACAAAAGTAAAACAGAAAAAAAAATACTTTTTCCACCCTCACATCTGTACGCTGCAGAACCCATTGCTACAGGAAACTGTGAAGGCCAAAACAGGTTCAGAAGGTTATTAGAAAACTTAAGGGAAGAAAGTTCATCAAAGCTCATTAGATGCAAGGATGTCGACCTCTGCTGAAGAAGTCCTCCAGCAGAGCAAAGGTGTACTAGAGAAAGCACCACTGGAGGTGTGCTGGTTCTTATGCTCTTTCCCAAAGAACTGACAGTAGTGGTAGTTGTAACACTGGTGTGGATGGGCACACAGGATGCTTCAGCAGAACCGTACTGTAGTAACAGAGGTTTGATTTGCTGTTGGGAAGGACAGTCTTGGTTCAGCCTAAAGAAGAATATTGATGTTTTCTTGCCAAACAAAAGAAAAATCAGTTTGGGATCAAACAAAACATTCAAAGACATTCCATTTGATGCAAAATAAAACATTTCCTAACATGCAACAAAAATGTTAGCGTTTTTCAAATGGAAGCAAATTTTCCAGAAATCACAAATAATGTGGGGAGTCCTCCTGGAAGTGCTGAACCATGCAGTTGAGGGTGGTGGAGGGCATGCTTCTAGCCAAACCCAGCAAGCATCACCCAGCACACTTAACGTATGCTTGCCTCCTGGTTTTCCCCCATTCCCACCCACCAGAGGGTTTTCCTTGCAGCCTCAGGTGTCTCGGTGGGCAGTGAGGGAAAGCCCGCTTGAATCACACTTCCCCTTTCATCTCTGCTAGCAGTCTGCTGCTGCAAGATCAGCTGTGCTGCCACGTATTCCCCCACCTGGACCTTTGCGTGCACCCTTGTCCTTCTCTGCAGGTTTTTTCCACGGCATTATTGGGAATATTTTGCGGTTTTGACACTGCAGTGGGTAAAGGGGAAACAGCAAGTGAAATAAAGAGAGCTGTGTGTGAGCCCCACTGTCGATAGACGTGTGGAGGACAGAGATGTTGAGTGACCTCTCTGGTGGTTTTGGCCCTGTTTGGTTGTGATGCCCGGTGGCAATGGTTGCACTTGGGTTGAGGTTCAGCTGTCTCCCAAGTCCATGGTGGCATTGTCTAGTGACTGTTTTTGAACAGCTGCCAGATGTTGTTGCATGAGGACGCCAGGCTTACTCATCAAGGTAGCAGAAGTCCACCTATCTTAAGTAATATAAAAGAAAAACAAGCAATAAACTGTTGTGAGTCGGTAACAAAATGTGAGTGATTTCAGCTGGGGTCAAATTGATTTGGCTGGTGGGAGGTGGAGTGTGACTCAATGAACACTGTGGTCTCATGGCCTGAGCCAAGGCAGGTGGGCTCCCAACTGGAAGGAAAAGTTGTGTCATATCTGGAGTAAGACGTGTCCTACAGCCCTCAAGTGACAGAAGACCAGCTGAGGGTACCTGGAGTGACTGGAAGGAGCAGCCTCTTGAGTGCCTAAGTTGGTTTTGGAGATGGACCTTTGGCTTATGTCATCAGGTTGCTTCCAAAATACCTTTGCTACATGCTTTAATAGGGGAAAGCATGAGCTGGCAGGCTGAGGCTGTCGCTTTTGAAAGTTGTACTGAAAGAATCAAGCAAGAGTAACTCAGCAAGTGTTACAGCATTAGTCAGAGATTTGAGATGCCTTGGTGCTAATCCTGACTGAGATGGAGAGGCCCTTCACATTTCCACCTGCCAGGGACTGCCTGTCCCCATGCAATACCAGTGATGTTTATGTTCACATTTTACAGAAGCACTGTGAAGACTCATTATTTAATGCTTCTAAGCACTAAGTAACTGTACAAAGAGTGGGTGTACTACCCTGACTAGTATCTTAATTTTATTTGACTTAACAGAAGCTTTGAGGGAAAGTTAGCAAAACTATGATGCTGCCTGGCCGGTAGGAGCGTTTGTTTTCATTGTCACATAAAACATGAAGGTATCACTGTGTGGTTTTGCTGTAGAACCCAGAGTGCCATGAGAAGTTTACCACACAAGCAGTCTTTACAAAAACATCATGGCAGAATCATCCCACAGAAGTATGCTGTTTGCACTCAAGGCAGAGACTCGGTCCCTAAAGCTCTCTGGAGTCTGGCATCCAAACTTTTGGCTGGGTTCGGATGTGTGCAGAGCAGTCTTTGCCTCAGTGCAGGGCTTGCTGCTTGAATTTGTCTTTGCTGTTTGGTAATATTAAAGATGAACTCCTCGGCGCTCTCAAGAGGAAGAACTGCTTTGTCTTTTCACAGCTCATTTCCATGCCTCTTAATTTGCTGCTGTAAATAGATAGTTACAAATGCAACTGATATTTCCTCTCTGAAGTATGGTGTGTGTATCCATTGGTAGAATTGGTTTTGGTGGCCAGGACCTGTGACACAAATCCTGACTGATTCATGTGCTGCAATTACTAAGTGGGCAGTAGGTCTGCATGAAAAAAAAAAAAAAAAGCCATAAAAACCAACAGCAAACGTACCCAACTAATTGCTTCAGGAAGCTGGTTTTACACAGCCTTGGTCTTTTCCAGTAAACACATGAAGTTATCTGGATTACTGTGAAGAGCAGCCCACAAAGAAAAGAAAATGCAGGCTTTTCCATGGTGCTTCCATGACGTGGGCACGTGTTTCCCAGTCCTGGCAATGTTAGAGAAACTCAGAAGAGGTGATAGCCCTGTTGGTGGCATTTTGTCTATCTCCGTGCAAATCAGGTGGTGGCAGTTGCTGTAGGGAGGTGGAGTGGAAATAAAAGGGATGTTGTGTAGTCCACTGTCGGTGATGACCTTTGCCAGGTTCAGTCATTTCCTGTCCATCTGCCAAAAATCACATGGACATAATTGGAGTGTGGGAAACTGAATTGCTTGATGATCTTCAAGGGAGGGGAGAAAGAAAGAAAGAAGACTTGTGAATAAAGAAAACAACACTTTATCAGGGGAGATGCAGTCTGACTGGCTGATGCTGAGATAGTAGACTTTGTTTATTCTCTCCTCTGACTCTTGCCAGGAGAGTTTTTTTAACTTGTTTGTCCCTCTCATCTGTTTGTGTGGATAGAAGTAAAGAGTGCATGTCCGCATGTGTTGGTCACCACGACAGGAGGGTATATATTTGAACATGTTAGCAGCTCCAGGGAAATGGGCAAGCATGCAGCAGTTTCCTCTCTTCTTTTTTTTTTTTTCCCCCTAATATCAACCCACAGTGGAAAAAATCAGCATGTGAAGTTGTATTCTATCTAGGCATTGCAGCTGCACATACCCAGGTTCCGTGGCTGTCGGCTTTCTACCACCAGTACCAGTAGCCTACATGGCTAATATATTTTCCAAGCAGCTCTTTTTGTGGAAGCAGTAGATTATTCTAGGATCCCCTGTGGTGCTCCTGGCTTTACATTTCTGAGGTAGTTCTAGAGCAAATGAAATGTTTTATCTGTAACCAATTTGAAATGTTAAGTATGTTTGATGCAATCAAGGATCCAGGATGCTGCTGTTTTTGTGATGCCTGGTTTTACATGGTATTTAGCATGTTAATAACCTCAGTTAATCCTGCTGGTTTTGCACTGTGATCAGCCTGTCCAAGCTACCTGATGATGTCACACTTACTGCTCAGAGCTGTACTGAAGCCGTCAAGGAACAAGTGCGAGTTTGGGGGGGTTGTGGACTGAGGACAACTGCCTGCAGCAGTGGGGTGCTAATCAATTCCTTTTCTTGTCTTCTTTCTTTGCAGTAAATGAAATTATAAGGAATGACCTTTCCAGTACCAATGTCCACTCATAGCTTTCAGTTTGGGCCTGATATGAAATACACACTTTTGATTTGGCTGGCACGTCACCTCGAGTCAGGAGATGCTGAATGAACTGAAGACGTTGCCTGGTACCACTCTGATCTTCCACCTTAATGAATGTCAGGAACTGAAGATTTACCTCTTGCTTACAAAGAAGTAGCTCCTCAACTTCAACGGATGAAACAGCTTTTTTTAAAGAAAATCATCTCAGACGAGAGAAGAGGGAGTACAATCCAAGATGGCGCATTTCATGGGACAAAACTAGGAAACTCAGCAAAATCTGAGCACTTCTTCCTGTTGCTGATCCTTTTGGCATGGCACCGCTGGAATACAGCCCTGGAAGTGCCTTATTTTACTAGGTTGTGGCATCAGGGCATTTTTAATAAGCTTTGAATTTGCTACCTTTGAAAGTGTTGGTAGGTGCAGAAGCTCTAGAGCTTAAATTCTGGAGAGTGATACTGTAAAAAAAGCATAGGACTCTGCAGCAGAGTAGGGAGAGCAATCCCGACTTCAGTAAGACACGTTTATGAATTCCAGAATTTCCTCAGCTTTTCCTCTGCTGTAATGTACAGCCTATTGCCTTATTCTCAGTGCATTTCAAAGGCCTCCTGATTCGTCATCTCAGCTTTCTTTTGCATATTGCCTTTATTACATGCTAATGAATCATAGGGTTGGTAGTAGTAGCATGGTAAGATTTTGATTTTGATCTGGCTTCTGTCATAGCACAAGTGAATTGAATAGCACAAAATAAAAAAGGTTGATGGACAAAAAATGAAATCTATCTTTTTACATGATAGATGAATGTGTATGCATGTACATACATACTAGTATATATGCATATATTTATATATGACAAATAATATAGATGATTGCCTAGTTAGGGCACTGAATTTAGCAATAATTTCAATTTCTGAGAATGCATTTCAAATCCACAGCAAATATTTCAGCTACTTCTTTTGAGGGTTTGTTGCACCTGAAGCAGGTATGCATTTTCTTTCCTCACGCAGTTAAGCAAGCACTTTAGATAGGCAAGAAGGATGCATACAAGATACATGTTATTTACCAAATGTCAGAATATGAGATTTAGTAACTGTAAATACCATTATGGAAGAGTGTAAAATATTTGTTCAGTTATAATATTGTTATTCCGCAGAAGCCTTATAACTCTCTGCTACGTGTATGGAAAAGGATGTTACCAAAAACCCGCCTCGGTTTCACATGCGGCGCTGTATAGTGTGTTTTCAGATTAGCTAATGTTCCTGGAGCTACAGGTAGGCATGTAGTGTAGCCTTCAGTATTGTATTTTTTACAATCGACTGCTTAGTATATAACTAGAAACCACCTAATACTTCACATAACCAAAAAAAAAAAAATAAAAACAAAACTAAAATAAAATAGCATGACTAAATTAAAAATATTTAACATTAATATTGTGCCTTAGGAATCTGTGCCCCCTCCTGGAAACACACCCGAACTACACCCCCGAGCTGGGGTGGCTCCTTAACCCCAATGCAATGAAGACTGAACAGGTTTCACAAAAAGGTGAAATCCAACTAAGTGTTTTAAAACATTCTTCTGTATAATTATGTCTTACTTTCTTTAGGGAAAAAAAAAATGAAAGCCATATTTGTCACATTTGCACATTACTGTGAAGACATGAGAATATAATATGGCTCTATGTACATAATATGCTGTTACTGGTCCTTATAATAGTCTGTTATTCCTCACCTGTTTAATCCCAATTATTTACCCTGTATTTAGCATTGTAGACGTTGCATGAAACGTTTCTTATAGGCTGCCATATGAAAAGTTAAAAAGCTCGACAGATGTCAGCTTGAGTTGTAGCTAGAAAATAGAACTAATAAAGCAAAATGTTTTGCTGAAAGCTAGTCTTAGAGTGGTTCATTTTATGTTATCTTGAACAATCTTCTCATATAAAATAGCATTTTTACATTATATACATATATCTCTCCATCTCTTCTATATGAAGCTGCTTGCATCCTGTTAATATAACCATCTTAGTATGGAAGCAAAGTCTCTTGTCAACAGACTCCTCTTCATTTCCCCCCTGCATTTAAAGACATTGCTGCCAAGAAGAGGAAATGATATATTATATAATACTCAGATTTTATTCTCTCATTATTTCAGAAATATCAATAAACTGTGCATGGAGGAGTCTCTGATTATGCCAAAGCATTTTTTTATTCATATACTAAATATTTTGGGTGAGGCTTTAACCGTGCAGGACAATGCACACACAGAGGCACATTTCAGCAGTAATTTTAGCAAAGTTTTCAAATGTATGGTTTGGCTATGTTGCAGCTCCTTCATTCTGATTTTTATTTTCCTCTTTAAGCTCTTTTGGGAAAAAAAAATACCCCAACCTGTTACTTTTAAGCCTGGATAATGGAGGATTATGCATCTGTTGTATATGTATTCATAAAATAAAAATGAAAGCAGAAATATTTCCTGTATGAGATTGCTATCTTGTTTCTGGTTGTTGTACCTTTTATGGTTGTTGCATCTTTGTATGGGTGTTGCTGTCTGTTTAGGAAAATGGTTCTCATCAACCTTTTTGAAAACAAAGCAAAACCAAAAAGCCACAACACTCCAAACTTGGAGCATAGGTATGTTCAAAAATATGTATGTTTAAAAATACCTTTGCAAAGAATGATTCCCGCTAATAAAAAGGGACCTTAGAATGAATTTTAAGTGGTGAAACAAGCTACCTTTATTAATCATGCAACAAAGTACTTGATATCCGTGTGCATTGCTTGGACAACAGTATATTTCGCTCTCCCTGGAGCTATTTCTGAAGTGCGTGGGTTGCTAAGGGTAGGCTTGGGATCTGTGGCCTTCAGTGCAGTAGATATAAGAGACATTTTTGGTAGCCTGGAGGCTCTGGTAGCGCTGAGAGAGAAGGGCTGGGCATGGGCTGGCAGGAGGGGATCTCTGGCCACCAGCTGCCTATGACTGCGATCAATGTATCTGATCTGTATGATGTGTCCAGCTCCCTGAACCTCCTCACTGCTCTGCCCCGGAGGAGAAGGGGCAACAGGAGGGTGTCAGCTTAGTCAATGCTGGGCTGAACACAGCTCTGGGCTTCTGTCAGCTCATCGGGTGGTGCCTCTGTAGGTACCAACATCTGACACCTGATGGGACACGAAATGCTGAGAAAACCTGAACTGCTTCAATTCTTCAGGACCAAAGGGAAGTTGAAAAGTATACAGGCATGCCTGTCACAGTATTCTGAGTTTGCATAAGCATTTAAAAACCATTCAAAAATTCCTCAAGGAGAAGGAGACACAAATATGCCTTGAAGTCTTTTTTGAAAGACCTTGGTCTGCCTTGGGTTTCTCTTCCTGTAAGTTTGAAGTGTCACTCCCTGCTCAGTCCATCACACCTGGCTTCCCTGGGGTTGGTACCCAACCCCTGGCCATTTAAAGAGAGGCAGATGCTACAAGCCCATCAAAACCCAGATACGGCCCAGCTCTTCAGAGATTAGCCAAAGAACTCTTTCTCTGCTTCCCAGTTGGAGAGTGGAAATAGTGATATTTACGCTTCATGGACAGCATGAGCTGTATTGTTGGTGAGGTTCCTGGAAAAAGGAAAATACTGAAAACTCAGTCACAAAATTCTCCTGAAGACCATGACATTTTGTATCACAGGAAAATGTCACAAACTGAATTCACTCAAGCAACGTACTTCAGTCACTGTATTACCTGGCCTCCTGTGAGCTTCCTTTCCCTCCCATTTCCACACATCCTTCAACTCAAAGCACAGCAGACCCAAGTACAGCTACCTTAACCATATCTTGACCAGACTTCTCCAGGCAAAAATAGCCTTCAGCAAACTCCTGACTGACTACTTTCATTCATAACCAAAGCAGAAGGTGAATCCCACACAACCATCTGGTGCTGTTTGACTAAATAGCCTTGCTGGAGTCATGCCTTTAAGATTTTTCCCTTTCCAGCTGAAAATGGCAAATTTCAAGGAGTTAAGTTTCTTGGACAGAGTTGTAGTGCCTTGAAGCTAAGCTTTCCTTCATCATGTGTATAATTTTATTGCATTCATCACTGTAAATCTATTGAATTTGTCTCAGTATAAGTAAAACAAAATCCCCCTCATCAAGTACATTACAGATGAGTGTTAAGGTCAATGGCTTAAAACCATTTTAGTTTCTGTAGCTCTTTTTCAAACATAGATGCTATAATTTTATGTCATAAGCCGTGATTGGATTGTTCGTCAAACTAAATTGAGTCCTCTCTTCTCCACCTTTGCACACACTTACCCAACATGGATGTCAAGCTCTTGCCTGTTTTAGTTTGCCCATACAATTTCCTCTTCCTCAACAAGTTATATTTTTCTTCTTTGCACTTCTTTCCAAAAAATAATGTTTTGATTCTCTTCAGGTAGCCAAATAATTTTTTCTGAGCAGATCAGTTACAGATTCTCAAACTGTTGGCTTTAATTTCAGGTTGTCCTTGAATCCAAAACTAGCTTTTTTTTGGCCGAAGAGACTGTCTTTTTGTACTGTGCAAACTTGCAGAGCTTTAACAATTAAAACGGTTGTGTTTTCAGGATTTAAAACAACTGGTAGTGTACCTGGAGCTTGCCATCACCCATGGGCACATTAGCAGCTGTCATTTAGACTGAAAAGTTGCTGAATGTAGTGCTTCCTTAGCTACTTTCAGGGACAGATAACCCACAAACCACTCTTTGCAGATGTGGCAAATTCATTTTCAGTCATTTTAGGAAATCCCTTTTTTTTCAGCTTGAGGAAAGAGTTTTCAAAGATGCCATCAGTGTCAGTTTCCAGCACCTCTTCTGAATTAGTTTCGCACTCAGCTCCTGGACCCATCCTGTCTCCAGTGCTGCTGATGGAGAGCTTTTGGGTCCAGAGTAACAAAGCAAACACTGGCAGTGGGTACTGGTGGCAGAGCTGCAAAACCTCTAAGAACACACATGGTGTGGGGTCCCAAAACTTGGTGTGATGATGTTCCCATCCAGCTGGGGGACATTCCAATAACACCAGCTTCATGGTACTAAGGGGGAGAAGAGACCTCTGGGCCTTGCCAGGAAATATTTCAGTGCATGTCACAAATCTTTTCGCTGTAAAATTTGGGAGTTTTCTGGTCTGGTTTGTTTTGGTTTTTAATAGGAAAAATTACATTTCCTCCAACATGAAATCATTTGCTCTACTTACTTTTTTAGGGTCCTTTTTCTAAAATTTTCTACTTAGAAAATACAAACCACATATTATTTTGGATCAGGTTGATCCAGACTGCACCTTCTTTCCCACTCGCTCCCCTCCAAATCTCTGGGATGGGCTGCTTTCCCAGACAATGGCTCCCTCTCCACCCAAGCAGAGCCCCACAGGCATCACATGTACACTGCCTCTGCCCAATTTCTTGAACAGTTTCTTTGCAGGAAACTCCTCATGGATCTTTCCAGCCTCCCTGGACTCTTTCCAGGGCTTCTGCCTGGGCCGAGCTGATCCAGTTCTCATCCTCATAGCAATTGCTTTTTTCCTTTAATTTTTAATTTTTTAAATTTTATTTATATATATATATATTTACCACCGGTTTCTTTTACATTTTATTTCACAAAACAAATCAGCCCTGGTCAGATGACAACACTAAATTAAGCCCACACCTTTTGGTGTATGTAATGAGTTAACTCTTGTGCTTTTCCCCCACCCCAAACACACAGAGCCACTCCTCTGGTGCTGAACCCCACGTGCCCGGCCAGCACATCGTGATGGCTCCAGCAGCAAGCTTCTTGAGAAGGCAACAGGAGCCACTGCCTTTCCCACCCAGCGCTGTCAGCCAGGCAGGGAGGGGAGACCCACCACAGCACCGCCCGTGGGGCCCTGGCTGCACTGCCCCATCGGGGCTGAGCGTGGGCTGAGAACAGCCACAGTTCAGCACACCTGTGGAAACAAACCCGGTGCCAGTGCGCCCCTGGGACGTGCCCCAGGGAGACCATGCTGGTCAGAGCAATTAAAGTGGGTTTATGGTGCCTTCTCCACCCAGTAGCAGAGGGGGGGGAGATGGGAAAAGGGGCTCTGGGGCCAAGGCTGAGTAGCAGAGGCAATGTGTGGGAAGGAGGGAGAACAAACTGCCTGACTTGCAGGATGAGTCTGCAGAGGTGGGTGTATGAAAACTCATCTATTTTCTTTAACTTTCCAATTGAGCAGTGTGATCTGGGCAGAGGAGGTGTGGAGTGGGGAATCCCAGCATTCTTTCCCTGTCCCTCCTTGTCTTACAGAGCAAAGTTCTTTCATCAGGGAAGTGCCTCTGGGAGAAGGAGACACTGCGTTTTTTCAAGTGTTCTCTGGGACCCCAGCCATTCAAATGGCAACTAAGCATCTACACGAACGCACAGACCAGTGTAGGAGCTTCTGGTTTGGGTTTCCCTGCAGTGCATGTTGCCACTGACACTTTAGAAAGTCAGTTTCAAGAGAGGAAAGTGAGATGAGAAGACTCATTCACAAATTCGAAAGTCCGTAATTTCAGGGTTTAATCCATATAATGCGAGGGGGTGTACCAGAGGGATGAGACTGCACTTTGAAGGCTGCTCCCCTTGAGCACTACATGCCCACTGAAGCTCAGCAGCGAAGCACCTGGCTCATCCCGGTGCCACCCTCAAGACAGGTGATTGCTGGAACCTCCCTGTTATTGGCGGGAAATTCTTTGCTCTGAGGGTGGTGAGGCACTGGAACAAGTTGCCCAGAGAAGCTGTGGCTGCCCCATCCCGGGAAGCGCACAAGGCCAGGCTGGATGGGGCCCTGAGCAGCCTGGTCTGGTGGGAGGTGTCCCTTGCCCATGGCAGGGGATTGTGACTAGATGAGCTTTAAGGTCCCTTCCAACCCAAACCATTCTATGATTCAATGATTCAACAGCAACACTCTTCTTGCTTCAATGTAAGCTGGCAGGCACTGGAGACCTTTGGCAATGTTTGTAGGCATGGGGTGCCAGGGCATCTCTAGCAGTGATTCCAGCTTGCAGAGGGGGATGCTGCCTTTAGCAGACCAGCTCCTTGGTATTGCTGCCAGTGACCAAGAGGGCCAGGACCACTGCAATAGCAGGATGTGTCTGTGAAGCAGGTTGTCCTGTAGTAAAGAGCATCATAAAGGCTTAGATACAGCAAAAAATGTTTAGTCTACCCCACCCTTTCTAAAATATGTATGTGTACCAAATAGTAATTAAAGAAATAAAACTTGGTGCTAAAAATAATAATGGAAAATTATTGTTATATTTGTGGTTCCATTGCGCATGATCTGTATGAGCTTTACAAGTCTAAGGAGTTATTGATTGACTAACAATGTTAAATAACTTCTTCTATAACACACTGTGTCCTTAAAACACTTTTGTGGCTGAAAGATGTGCATTTTTGGTGACTCAAGTGCACAATCTGAGCTCTAAAGCAGTGGTCAAGTTTAGGAAGAGCAAATCACTCATCACTGCTACCCACTGGTCCAGTGGTTGTCCCAAAACCCCCCATTTCCTTTCCTCACAGCCTGTGTTGTGAAGTGTGGGATAACAGACGCTGTATGTGTGTCTGCTGACACATTTCAGTCCCGATGCAGATTACAGCATGGTTTTGCAGAGTGTCACTTCCACCGGCCGGCCGTGCTGGGTGATGGAAAATACAGAAAGGCCTTTTCTTTTGCGGCAGATACCTATCAGTTTAATGTGTCTGAACTGCTCAGCATGAAAGGAAAGACACTGAGGCAGCCTGGTGCTGGGGTTTGTGCTTTACATAAAGCTGGTGCTTTACCCAGATTCCCGCGGCTGCCTCTGTTGGACGTCCCCAGTTTGAGGACAGTTTTCAGAAGAGCAGAGGGTACCTGCCTGTGTTTGCCTCCCAGTGACAGGGACCTCTTCTGCCCCTGGCTCCCTCAAACACACTCCTGATGCTGCTGAGCTCTTACAGAACTGGCGTGGTACTTGGTCAAAATCATTTGGGATCTTTTGATTCAAGAAATCGAGATTTTAGTCTCCGTGGGCCTTTTCCATGCTTAAGAGGGCTGACTGCACATGAAGCCTCTCATTTGCTAAACTCGGTGAGTCACGCAATGCAGCACTGGGCTGTACTGTGTGAAGGCTCTAAATACCTTTGTTTCTTGAATTTTTTGTGCTTCACAGCCATGCTTCATAACCATGACGAGGAATGAGTTTAAGCCTCTGTGGTCACATACGCAGTTAATCTGGACCGATTCTCAGCTGGAAGATAAACCCAGCCAGTGCCTGGGGTTCCTCTCTCCTCCCGTCTTCTCCCAGTGCGGCTGCCTGTAGCTTGGCAGGCAGACGCCCTTTGGCAAGGCACCATATCCACAGCTTCCCCCGTTCACTGGCTGTGCTGTCAGCACGTCGCGTGCTGTGCGTGCATCCCAGTGAGCTCCTGAGGATCCAGCCATCCTGGCAGCCTTGAAGAGCAGAGGGAATTTGAACCCCAGGCGTTCCCAGGTGCTGTTGGCATTGAAACCAGGCCTGCAGGGACGGCAGGCACAGCAGGACACTTGCTGATCCCTGGAGAGCTTTTTTAGCTCCCGGTTGCTTTGTAGCTAACTGATCATGGCAGCTCAGTAAGGCCGGCTTTGCCTGCTGGATGCTGTTCCTCAGCACTGACCTTACACATGAGGATGGGAAAAGAGCAGTGTTTTCTCAGCTCAGTGTTCTGAATATCTGCTTGACTTTGTTCAATGGGTTCAGTCAGTGCTCTGAAATAAGTGAAACCACACATCCCAGCAGTGCTGTATTCTGTCTTATAATACAAGTTGCCACTGGAACAATATCAGGAATAGTTTCAGCTGATGGGAATTTTCCAATTTTTGTTTTCTTCTATAAAATTTTGCATCATATAAAGAGCTAGCCAAAATGATTGAACTTTGAAGAGGAAAAAGTCTCCTTCTTCAGCTGGCTCTGTTTTTTTGATAATTTTATTATTTTAATTCTTTTCTGACATCTTTGATTGTTTTCTTCTTTCTGTGGACCAGTAATTTTGCCCAGTTAAAAGGAACTAGAGTGATTTTGATCTTCTACAAGTACGACTGTAGTTATCCTGAATTACACCAGAATAAGTGAGATCAGAGTTGGGCGCAAAACCCTGCTTCTCCAGAGATTTATGATCAAAGTTATGTTGTGCAAGAAACAGAGAAAGGGTGAAGGGAATAGAAGACAATTAGCTTTATTGCGGTCCAAAGAGGGGTCAGTGCATCAGCTGTGCTGCACACTTTGCCCTTTGGCTGCCTTGCAGAAGGGAAAACTCGTGTGCCTCAGCCTCATCCTAGGTCTTTAAAGGAGATGAAGTTGCATCACTTTCATCCCAAGTGACTTCCAGGCTCTGTCTGGCCGCATTCTTGGACACAGAGATGCTGATTATCAGCAGTGCAAGCCCCATTAGCCATCTGTCCCGACTGGGGACAGGTTTGGCTGAATTTGTGCCTCTGAGGTCCTGCCTGCTCCCACCAGCCTCCAATCTGTTTCTCTTTCTTCAGGTCAGTGAACTTAGCTGCATGGCACATGGAGCACAGCAGCAGCGATCCCGTAATTTCCTGTTTCTGCCTTCTGCTGATTGGAATCCTAGATGGGCAAGTTTGGAAAGAGGAAAATGCTGTCTGCACACCAGGTCTTGGAGGGGCTCTCATTTTTGATGGTGCAAAGCACTGAGGGATGTGTGCAAGGGGGAAACCAGAAGCATCTGGTGAAAGGCTTTAACACAGGCTGCCAGGGAGGCAATAGATGAGTGACCAGTGTGTCACTCAGCAGGCGCTGAGTCAGGGGGAGACCTCACTGTACAGGCTCTTACTTGGCTCAAGAAGGCTCTCTGCTGCCCAGATGCACCAAACTGGTGAGGCCAAATCCTGTCCTTCTCTCATTCCAATGCCCCAGGCTGCAACCTGGAAGGGACTGAACAGGGTGAAGAGAAAATCTCAGTGCAGGAGTGATGATCATGTTTGGAAAAATTTGAGCAATTGTGTTAGTATAAATGCTGCTGTCTCTAGTCTTACAGTGTTTCAAGTTCCTAGACCAGTATCGCATTTCCTAGACCACATACCACCCAAAGCAGGTGTCCCTGCCACAGATGGATGCACCTCCTTGAGGGGTGCATCTCCTGCCAGAAGGAATCGGGCCATTGCCTGCTGCTGCTGCCTCCAGGCTGTTCTGACAGAAACCTGGGTCAGTCAGATCCTGTGGCCTTTCATTGTTTTATTCCTACTCAACTAATGTGTGCAGCTTGTGTCTCACGGAGCTGGGACACTTCACAACCTACCAACAATATCTATTTACACAGCCTCAAAGATTCCCACAGAAATATGTGTTAGGGTTTTACTTGCAGCTAGAGTAATGATAAAAGAATGAAAAAAAAAAAAAGTAGAAGGAAACGTGCCCCAAAATAACTCATTTTGTTTTGTTTATACTTGAAACTGGTTTTGCTCCTTACTTCAGGAGGACATTTTTTGTTGAGTTTTGTATGTATAACTTTTCAATTATGCTGGGTGAAAGCAGAAGTCGGTGCTGACTATCAATATTTATCCATGAAGCAATTATTTTAGAAGGCCTGTAGCTACAACACAATCTTTCCTCTGTACAGTTTCCACCATGATTTCAATCTGCAAAAGGGAAGCTTCAGAAGCTTCGGGAGTGTTCTGTACAGAGTTTCAGATAGGGAATGCATCCTGGTTCTCAGATTTAAAGGCAAAAGTTGACAGTGTTTCAAGTGTCTGTGTGGTGAGGACAATGGAAAAATAGTATTTTCTCCTTGGTTGTGTACAATGCTTAGGCCAAGTTGGATGGGGCTTTGAGCAACCTGATCCGGTGCAAGGTGTCCCTGCCCGTAGCAGAGGGGTTGGAACAAAATGATCTTTAAAGTCCCTTCCAACCCAAACCAACCTATGGTTCTTTGAATGTTTACTGCCAAACTGCTGAACGTGAGGTTTTGGGTTAACCCTCCTTAGTTCCCGTGTGGCTTTGTAGACATTACTGAAGCTCAGAGCAATGCCTTGTTCCCGGTGGTCTCAGGTCCTCCTTGCTCTGCCGATGCAATTAAGGGATTCAAGACTGCCCTGATGGAAATCCCTGCGGCTGCAGGGCTGTAACCCAAGCTGGAGTTTGCCTAGCTCAGTTTATGCTGCACAAGACATTAACAGAGGCCTTGCTGACTGAGCTCGTGCAGAGTGGCAGCCTCCAACAGAGATGCAACACCACCAACAACAGGAAGAGCTTATACTCACACCAGGATTTTTGCTTCATTTTTAATCACCACCAGTTCTTTCTTGGCAAAATTTTCAGTGTTTTGTTTTTGAACTTGGGTACCTACATTATCTGTCTGCTCCTGCAGTTTATGGGATTTATTATAATAATATCCACTCACACTTCACCATTCTCTTAAAGCCCTGAACAGAAGACTTGAATATTCTCATTGCAAAATTTGGCTCTCTGAGAAGAGGTTTAATAAGGGGAAGGGAAGGGAAGGGAAGGGAGAGGAAG